>PVIH01003343.1:0-44833 GCA_004025045.1 Sigmodon hispidus | reverse complement strand
ATCCAGATGGTTTCTGTGCAGAATTCTACCAGACATTCAAAGAAGAACTAATACCAATACTCCTTAAACTGTTTCATAGAGTAGAAACTGAAAGGATATTGCCAATCTCTTTTTATGAAGCCACAATAACCCTAATACCCAAGCCACTCAAACACAACAAAGAAAGAGAATTACAGACCAATTTCCGTCATGAATATTGATACAAAAATTCTCAACAAAATCCTACATATCATCCACCACAATCAAGTAGGCTTCATTCCAGAAATGCAGGGATGGTTCAGCATATGGAAAACTGTAAATGTCATCGATCATATAAACAAACTGAAGGAGAAAAACGACATGATCATATTCTTAGATGCTGAAAAAAAGCCTTTGACAAAATCCAACATTCCTTTATAATAAAAGTTCTGGGGAGATCAGGAATACAGGGAAAATGTCTAAATATAGTAAAGGCGATTTACAAGAAGCCAACTGCCAACATCAAACTTAATGGAGAAATACTCAAAGCAATCTCAATAAAATCAGGAAGGAGACAATGCTGTCCCCTCTCTCCTTATCTATTTAATATAGTTCTCGAAGTTTTAGCTAAAGCGATAAGAGAATGAAAGGAGATTAAGGGGATACAAATTGGAAAAGAAGAAGTGAAACTACCTCTATTTGCAGATGATATTATTGTATACATAAGTGACCCACAAAATTCTACCAGGGAACTTCTACAGATGATAAACACCTTCAGCAATATATCAGGATACAAGATTAACTCAAAGGAATCAGTAACCCTCCTATACACTAAAGATTAAAGGGCTGAAAAAGAAATAAGAGAAACATCACCTATTATAATAGCTGCAAATAGCATTAAATACCTTGGAGTAATTATAACCAGAGAAGTAACAGATCTATTTGGCAAAAACTTTAAATCACTGAAGAAAGAAATTGAAGAGGATATCAGAAAATAGAAAGATCTCCCATGTTCCTGGATAGGTAGGATCAACATTCTAAAAATGGCAATCTTACCAAAAACAATTCACAGATTCAGTGCAATCCCCATCAAAATCCCAACACAATTTTTTACAGACCTGGAAAGAACAATACACAATTTCATTTGGAATAACAGGAAAGCCAGGATTGCCAAAACAATTTTGATCAACAAAAGAACCTCAGGAATAATCACCATCTCCTACTTCAAATTATACTATAGACCTACAATAATAAAAAACAGCCTGTTACTGGCATAAAAACAGATTTGTGGATCAATGGAATCGAATTGAAGATCCTGACATTAACCCAAAAACCTATGAACACCTGATCTTTGACAAAGAGGCCCAAAATATTTAATGTAAAAAATATAGTATCTTTAACAAATGGTATTGGCATATTTGGATGGTAGTATGTAGAAAAATGCAAATAGATCCAAGCCTATCATCCTGCACAAAACCCAAATCCAAGTGGATCAAAGACCTCATCATAAACGCAGCCACACTAAACTAGATAGGAAAGAAAGTGGGAAATATCCTCCAATGCATTGGCACAGGTGATCACTTCCTAAATATAACACCAGTAGCACAGATACTAAGAACAACAATCAATAACTTGGACCTCTTAAAACTGAGAGGCTTTTGTAAAGCCAAAGACACAGTCAATAAGATAAATGACAGCCTACAAAATGGGAAAAGAATTTCGCCAACTCTACAAGTGACAGAGGGCTAATCTCTAAAATATATAGAGAACTCAAGAAACTAGAACTCAAAGCTTTAAATAACCCAATTTAAAAATGGGGTTCAGAATTAAAAAGAGTATTCTCAGCTGAAGAATTACAAATGGCTGAAAGGCACTTGAAAAAGTGCTCAACATCTTTAGCCATCAGAGAAATGCTAATCAAAACATTTGAAATACTACCTTTCACCTGTCAGAATGGCTAAGATTACAAACACAGATGACAGTCTATGCTCGAGAGGTTGTGGAGGGAGGGGAATACTCCTCTATTGTTGGTGGGAGTGTAAGCTTGTTCAGCCTCTCCAAAATGCAGTATGGCAGTTTCTTAGAAAACTGGGAATCAATCTCCCCAAAGACCCAGCAATACCACTATTAGACATATCCCCTAAAGTTGCACATTCACACTCCAAAAGCATTAGTTCAACTATGTTCATAGCAGCATTATTTGTAATAGCAAGAACCTGGAAACAACCTAGATGCCTCTCAACTGAAGAATGGATTAACAAACTGTGGTACATCTACACAATGGAGTACTACTCAGCAGTAAGAAAAAAATGATATCCTAAAATTTGCAGGCAAATGGATGGATTTGGAGAATATCCTCCTGAGCGAGGTATCACAATCCCAGATAGATAAGCAGGGGCTGTACTCACTTATTAGTGGACTTTAAATAAAATGCAGAGCATGTCCAAGCTGCAAACCACAACCACTGAGCAGCTTGGGATCTGACGCACCTTGGACCAGCACCTTGGAGCCCATTCCCTCCAGAGGAACACCTGACCCAGTCTTGATGGTGGGGTGAGGAAATGGGACTTGCTTGGAGTAGATGCTGAACTAAGCCATCTTTGGACCTTGGGACTTCTTGCCCTTGCTTGGGATAAGATAAGGATATGGGGAGAAGAGAGATTGACTGGGAGGGGCAGGAGGGGGAAGGGAGTTTGAGCAAGGGGATACATGGATTAAAAAGTGAGGCTTTATTAAAAAATAAATAAAATAAAAAAGAAAACACAAACAACCCTAAAAAAATCAAAAACAAACAAACAAAAAACCCCCCAAAACTTAAAATGTGTTTAGGCCAAAGATAACAGAAGCCATGGTGGGAACAGTCCTGTGGGCTTTGCTGGGGCATGTTACTTCTCTCAAATCTTCCAGTCTCCTGCCATGGTCCATCTGTGGTCATTCATTCTCAGGGCCTGTTATTGCAATTTTCCTTCCTGCATAGGTCAGTGAGCACAAGGAAGGAGCCAGCACTGAAGCATTCACTCTTCAGCCCAGCTTCTGACAGCTCGCTCTCAGTCTGTGTCTAGTAGTGTGGATGAATTTTTAGTTGGGTTGTAGCTCACAATAAACAACATGGAGACTTACTGATTATGAAAGTTTGGCCTATCTATAGCTTAGGCGTGTACCACTAGTTCCTATAACTCGATTAACCCATTTATATTAGTCTATAAAGGGTTGTGTGAGGCTGGCAGGGTGGAGGGCCAGGGTTTTGGCAAGCAAGGGTAATTGGATGACTTACTGAGACCATGTTATATTCTGAGCATTCTCTACCTAGGAATCTCAGAACCACCCTTTGGGACTTGAGGTGCCTTCTATGATATTACCTAAGGAGCCAACATAAAATAGTTGAAAAGGAATTTCAGGAACTCAGGGTAATTTGCAATAAAGTCTACTGATGTAGCTATCGGGAAAAAATGCCTTTGATACACACTGTGGCTAAAAGCTAAATATTAGAATCAATAATTGAGCAAAGTCATCTCACTCAGGAAAAAACTTTAGGAAGATATGATTATGTTTGCAATTTTAACAAATAGTTTAAATGTCAAATTTGAAAGTTTGCCATTTATGGTGGGGGGACAATAATTCACGAGGCAGTGGCTTGCTCCTGTGACCCTGGCTGTGTGCTTGTGCTCCCAAGGGCAGTCTGTTTTCACTTTACCACAGCTCAGTGGACAGTGAAAAGAACTTGTTGGCTGAATTTGGCATTCAGCATCATCTCAAGATCTTGAAATCTTGCACCTTCTACTGCTGACAATGTCAGTAATATAGTAATTGCCAGTTTATAGTAATTATTTTTGTTTGCTTTGGTGATTAGTTTCTATAGGTGAAAATGGCAAGGAATGAACTTCTTAAATTTGTGTTTTGATTGGTGAGAACAAAATTTGCATAGAGGTTCCCTTCTCTCCTCTCTCTCTCTCTCTCTCTCTCTCTCTCTCTCTCTCTCTCTCTCTCTCTCATTATCCATTTACCCAATTAGTATTTAACTACCCTTAACTACCCTTTCAATGCATCCAGGTATGAATAAAAGAAAGTTCTCTCTTGCTGGAGTTTTGTGCTTTGCTTGGGTCCTGAGGACTGCGGTGGCTAGAATGTGAAATGTTCTCTGAAGGCTCACATATTTGAACACTTAGTTTCTCAAATAGTTGCACATCTGAGAGGTTGTGGAAACTCCAGGAGGTGATTGGCTGCAGGAAGTACTATAGCCCTGCCCCATTTTCTGTCGGCCATTTTCCCATGGTGGAAAGGTGTCACAAAGCTGTGACAGATTGTATCCCTTCAACTGTAAGCCCAAACAAACTCAGTTGACTCTCATGAGGTATCTGATCCCAGCCATGGGGAAAAGTTGCTCAACCAGGAAGACAGTGATTGAGACTAAAGCAAACAGCCCCAGGCAGATCTAAGTACTGTGGAATAAAGTGGGATATAAAGGGAAGAACAAAAAAGAGATTTTCTATCATGTCTGCATCAGAAACAGTTTCTTATAGATATCATTCTTAGGGGTCTTTTTTTTCATGGAACTTTCGGGGATGAATTTGAAACCTAACTCTTAAATTGACATGGTGGAGTATGAAGATTCCATCTTGAGCATTTCCCCTACTTAATCAACTATTTTCAACTTAAAAATAAATAATGAAAAATAAATATTGTTATTTTCTAAAGGTTTTAAAAAGCTATTGTTATTTCGTTTCTACAGATGGTTTTCCTGCATGTGTCTGTCTATCACATGCATGCCATGTGCTCACAGAGGTCAGAAGAGGGCATTGGATCCCAAAGAATTGAAGTCGCAGATACCATGTGGGTGCTGAGAATTGAACCCAGGTCCTCTGGAAGAGCAACAAGTGCTCTTAATTACTGAGCTGTCTCTCCAGCCCTTACAAATAGTTCTTGGTGGTTATTTTGTTTAAATATCTTAAATGCCAGTACATTAATAACACACCTTCTCAACTCTTGTCTTATCATATATTGCTATTTTCAAAAATGCTATTTGTTGATAAATAGATGATGTGGTATTTTTTCCTATATTATCTTCCAAACATGAGTTCAATATTTCATTTTGCTGTCAAGTTATGTACTTTAATTGTCAGTACATTTTTATATTTTTTGTATGCAGCATTGGTAGGATTAATCATACATTTATGATTACAGCATTTTCTTCTTGCAGTATTAGTTCTGTACTGTTTGTCTCCTGGCTGACAGGAACTGCAAGTACATAAGTATATGAGGTACATGAGGAGATTTTCATTTTATTGTTTCCTTGACTTTCTTATAAAAAAATTAAATTGCCATTCAGTTCCCAATGATATGCAGGCATTGTGCTCTCTGCCTGGGCTGCCACACAGATGCCCTGTTTAAATAAGATGTTGGTGGTGAGTTGTCACACAGTTTTTTGGCACATGCATGTTTAGGAATGCCAGGAATGTATATGCATATAGATGTAAATGTGTATTTTCTTGGTTACTCAGCTTTTTAAAAGCTGAGTCTAAAGCTGGGTATAACCGTAGAGTTGTGTCAATTACTGAAGACAAGATAGGATTCTCAGACATTCCTACTGCTTCAACTCCACCAGTCCTTGAAAAGAGTGTAAAGCACTAGTCCTGGGGAATGACGGCTTGTTAGCCCTCTCAGGTCCAGGGACCAGGGTACTCAGTGTCAGGAAGGTCTGTCTGATGCTGGGTGCTCATAATTGACTGGTCTTTGACCTTTATTTGTTCACTGATTCTTTTTCAAAATCTCACAATCCCCCACCCTCCCACCTCCCTTCCCTCACCTCACCCCCTAATTAACAAACACAAACAGATAATATCTGCCTGTTGAAGATGATCATCCTTCTTAAACTCTACCCACAGGCAACTTCTTTTTCTTTATTTTTTTTTTCATTTTACAAAGCAACCACTGTTCTCCCTCTATCTGTCTTCTTCTCCCACCACTCTACCTGCCCCCATTTGACCCCCATCCACTCCTCACAGGGGGTAAGGCCTCCCTTGGGTGGGAAACACAGGCTGGCATATCAAGTTGGAGCAGGAAAAGCCCCTCCCTCTTCATCAAGGTTGAGATAGTAACTCACCATAGGGCATGGGCTTTAAGAAGCCAACATGTACTGGGATAAATTCTGTTCCCATTGCCAGGGGACCCACAAACACATGTAGCCACTCATCTATTACCCACCTTCAGAGGGCCTAGTGTGGTTCCATGCAGGCTCCCCAGCTGTCAGTCCAGAGTCAGTGAGCTCCCAGTAGTTTGAATCAGCTGGCTCTGTGATTTTTCCCATCCTTATCTTGACCTCCCACCACCTTGCTTCTGTAATCCTGCCTCCTTCCCTTCAACTGAACTCTAGGACCAAGGCCAAGTGCTTGCCTGTGGATCTCTGCATCTCCTCCCATCAGTCGCTGGAGATCTTTCCATTTTCTGATGTCTTCTTCAATTTCTTTCTTCAAAGACTTAAAGTTCTTGTCATATAGGTCTTTTATTTGTTTAGTTATTGTTATCTCAAGTATTTTATGTTACTTGTGGCTATCTGGTTTCTTTCTCAGCCTCTTTATTATTTATATATAGGAGGGCTACTGATATTTTAAAGTCAATCTTGTATCCTGCCATATTGCTGAAGGTGTTTACTGGCAGAATTTTTGGGGTCACTTATGTATACTGTCATATCATCTGCAAATAGATAAAGTTTGACTTTTTCCTTTTCAGTTTCCATCCTCTTGATCTTGTTTTGCTGTCTTATTGCTCTAGCTAGAACTTTGAATGATATTTTGAATAGGTATGGAGAGACTGGACAGCCTTGTCTTGTTCCTGATTTTAGTGGAATCCCTTTGAATTTCTCTCCATAGAATTTGATGTTGGTTGTTGGCTTGCTATACGTTGCCTTTATGTCTAGGTGTGTTCCTTGTATCCCTGTTCTCTTCAAGACCTTTATTATGAAGGAGTGTTGGCTTTTGTTGAAGGCTTCTTAATCATCTAATGAGATGATCATGTTTTTTTTCTTTCAGTTTGTTTATATTGTAGATTAGAGTGACAAATTTTGTATGTTTGCATGTTGAACCATCCCTGCATCTCTGGCATGAAGCCTACTTGATCATGGTGTAGGATTTCTTTGATGTGTTTTATATTTTATTTGCCAGTATTTTATTGAGTATTTTTGCATCAATGTTCACGAGGTAGATTAGTCTGTAATTCTTCCTAGTTGTGTTTTTGTGTGGTTTGGGTATCTGTAACTGTAGCCTTGTAGAAAGAGTTTGGCAATGTTCCTTTTGTTTCTATTGTCTAGAACAATTTGAAGAGTATTGATATTAGCTCTTCCTAAAAATTCTGGTAGAATTATGCACTGAAACCATCTGGTCCTGGGATGGTTTTGGTTGGGAGACTTTTGGTGACTGCTTCTATTTCCCTAAGGGTTATAAGTCTATTTAACTTGTTTATCTGATCTTGATTTAATTTTGGTATGTGGTATCTATTTAGAAAATTGACTATTTCTTTTACATTTTCCAGTTTTGTGGAGTATGGTTTTTTAAGTGTGACTTCATGATTCTCTGGATTTCCTCAGTGTCTGTTATAATGTCCCCCTTTTCATTTCTAATTTTGTTAATTTGGATATTCTCTCTCTGCCTTTTGGTTAGTTTGGATAAGGGTTTGTCTATTTTGCTGATTTTCTCAGAGAACCAATTGTTTCACTGATTTTTTTTTTATTATTATTCTCTTTGTTTCAATTTTACTGATTTCAGCCCTGAGTTTGATTATTTCCTGCTGTCTACTCCTCGGTGAGTTTGCTTCTTTTTGTTCTAGAGCTTTTGGGTATACTGTTAGGTCACTAGTGTGATATTTCTTCACTTCATTTATGTAGGCACTTAATGCTATGAAATTTCCTGGTGCACTGCTTTCCTGGTGTCCTATAAGTCTGAGTTTCTTGTGCCATCATTTTTATTGAATTCTGGGAATCCTTTAATTTCTTGACCCAATGATGATTCAGTTGAACATTGTTCAGTTTCCATGACATTGTAGGCTTTCTGCTCTTTGTGTTGTTTTTGAATTCTAACTTTAAGCCATGGTGGTCCAATAAAATACAGGGGGTTATACCAATTTTTTTGTACCTCTTGTGATTTGCATTGTTATCAAGTATGTGGGCAGTTTTGGAGAAGGTTCCATGAGGTGCTAAGAAGAAGGTATAATCTTTTGTGCATCTACAGAAATGTTCTGTAGATGTCTGTTAGGTCCATTTGAGTCATAACATCTGTTAGTTTCCTTATTTCTTTGTTAAATGTCTGTCTGGCAGGCCTGTTCATAGGTGAGAGTGGGGTGTTCAAATCTCCTATTATTATTATGTGAAGTTTGATGTGTGATTTATGCTTTAGAAAAATTTCTTTTTACAGATGTATATACCCTTGTATTTGGGGCATAAATGCTTAGAATTGAGACTTCATCATGATGGATTTTCCTATAATGAATGTGAAATGTCCTTCTTCATCTCTTTTGATTAATTTAGTTTGAAGTCTATTTTGTTAGATATTAGGATATTTACACCAGCTTGTTTCTTAGGTCCAGTTGATTGGAGAATATTTTCCCAACTCTTTACTCTGAGGTAATGTCTGTCTCTGAGATTGAACTATATTTCCTCTATGAGGCAGAAGGATGCATCCAATTTTCATACTCATTCTGTTAGCCTATGTCTTTTTATAGGTGAATTGAGTCCATTGATATTAAGAGATGACCAGTAATTGTTACTTCTTGTTATTTTGGTTTTTTGTTGTTGTTGGTAGTTGTGTGTATTTCCCTTCTTTAGGGTTTGCTGGTGTGAAATTATCTACTGCCTGTGTTTTTGTAGCTGGAGCTAACTTCCTTGGATTGGGGTTTTTTCCCCTAGTACTTTTTATAAGACTGAATTTGTGGATATGTATTGTTTAAATCTGCTGTTTTCATGGAATATCTTGTTTTTCCATTTATGGTGATTGAAAGCTTTGCTGGGTATAGTAGTCTGGGCTGGCATCCATTTTTCTCTGCAGAACATCTGTCCAGGATCTCCTAGCTTTCATAGTTTTCATGGAGAATTTGAGTGTAATTCTGAGAGGTCTGCCTTTATATATTGCTTGTCCTTTTTTTCCTCTTCTGCCCTTGATATTCCTTCTTTATTCTATATGTTTAGTATTTTGATTACTATGTGGTAAAGGGACTTTTTTTTTCAGTCCAGTCCATTTGGTGTTCTGTATGCTTCTTGTACTTTTATAGGCATATCTTTTCTTTTGTTTGGGAAAGTTTTCTTCTATGATTTTGTTGAATATATTTTCTGTGCCTTTGAGCTGGAATTATCCTTCTTCTATCCCTATTATTCTTAGGGTTTGTCTCTTTATAGTGCCCCAGATATCTAGGATTTTGTTTTGTTGTTTAGAATTTGTTGGATTTAACATTTTTCCTTGACTAATGAGTCTATTTCCACTATTGTATCTTCAACACCTTCTATTCTGTTGGTTATGTGTTCCTCTGTAGTTCCTATTAATTTACTCAGATTTTCCTTTTCCAGAATTTCCTTAGTTTGTGTTTTCTTTTATTGCCTCTGTTTCAATTTTTAAGTATGGAGCTGTTTCCTTTACCTGTCTGATTGTTTTCTCTTAGCTTTCTTTAAGGGATTTATTGATTTTTTTTCTAATTTTTGTTTGCCTTTCCCTTCATTTATTTAAGGGATTATTTTATTTCCTCTTTAAGGGCCATTATCATTTTCATAAAGTTATTTTTAAGGTATTTTTCTTCTGCTTCTTCTGCATCAGGACGTTCAAGTCTTACTGTTGTAGAACCACTAGTTTCTAGTGGTGCCATACTATTCTTTATGTTGTTGAGTGTATTCTTACTCTGCCTTCTACCCATTTCTTCCTTCAATCTGTACAGGGGGAGGCCCAGGTCTCCAATTCTTCCAATTAGTGTATGTAAGGATTCCTGGCATTCCCTAGCTGACCCCTCAGCTCAGGTGGGGTGCACCGTGCAGCACTGCATACGGAAACACCTGTCTGGACCAGGAAGCACCTCCCTGGACCATTGACGCATACCCTTGCACGCCCCTTCCCTTAAAAGCGACTGCGAGCATGTGCTCCGGTCCTTTTTCTTCTGTGTCCCCTGACTTCTGTTCTGCTCCTCTGTCTCTTTACCCGCCTGGGACTTTACTCTTAAATAAACTCTAGCGTGTGGCCTTGTTAGAGTGTACTTGCTTTTACGCGCAGAACTAACAGTGTAGGTGGAGCTCTTCTTCCCAATCAGTGTAGGAGGGGTGCAGTGGGGGATGATTGGCAAGGAGGTAGGGGAGGATGCTGCTGCTGGGTCTCTGAGGCTCTTCTTCCCAGTGGGTGCAGGTGGGGCATGTGGCTCTTTTAGCTCTTTTAGTCGCTGGTACCACAGGGGATAGTTGACAAGCGGACAGGGGAGGAGGCTGCTGCCTGGTCTTTGTGGTTGCTACTTTTTTTTTTAACTTGAAAAGCTTTGATATCATTATCTAAAGGAGGTATATAAATTAAACATTTACTAATAACAACTGATAAGTACATATAATTACTAGCAACATGTCATAAAGAAACTGGTTTTGAAATAATTTTTTAGTATATATATATAATTTACCACTCATTAAAATTGAAAGCAAATTTACATGCTAATGAGATGAATGTGCTTCTTTGCCTAGCTCAACAGTGATGGTAGGGAGATAAGGAGTCTTCACTACAACCACCTGAGATTGAGATCATCTAGATAACTTTCATGTATTGTAAAACCGCTACAGTTCATAACATGCAGTTGTCTGTGCTGAGGCATTTCAGGTCATGTCCACTGTCACTTGGCATGTGCAGTGCAAAAATGAGCATGTTGTGGGCTCAGATGCTGGGCTGCAGTGAAATTGCACGTCTCATCCCCTCTCATGTTGCTGTGGCAAAATCTTAAGGGAGAAAGGTCTTATTTTGGCTTATATCTTGACAGCAGGGCATCCATCCTGGAGGGGAGCTCCTCATGGCAAGAGCTGAAGGGACCAGTCACATTACTCCACAGTCCACAGCAGTGCTCAGCTCCCTCTTTCCCTTTTATGAATGAGGCCCATGCCTAGAGATTAGTGATGCTTGCCCTGAGGGACGGTCTTACCACCTCAACCTCAACAGGATTCCTCTCATACGTGTTTCTAGGGGCTAGCCTCATCTAGAGAATCTCTCAGAGCCTGTCTCTTAGGTGATTCTAGGTCATGTCAAGTTGATAATCACTATTAATCATCAGATTACCTATAACACAAGTGACAACTTCCAGAAATACTTTGGCTGCATTAAGTACTTGATCTTGAATTCACCTCCTGCATGTTCCCCAAACATTTTACTGTTGTTAACCTTTTCACAGCCCCATATTCAGTTACAGGGACCCACAGGGGATGGGATCATGATCATAGTTAAAGAGATTTGTCATAGGTGATGATCTCATGCTTAAGTGACCCCCTTCCTCAGCTCCCATTAGGAGGCTGAGACCCAGTGACTTCTTGATCAGCACCTTCTGGACTTTGTGTGTTTTTACTCTCATGGTCTCACTGCAGTGTCTGGGGACAATTCCAGAGGCTGAAATGCTAATAATAAAAGCAATCTGAAACGTGAAACTTATATAAACTAGGTTTTTCTTTTTTTGGTTGTTGTTGTTGTTCTATGTGTGTTCATGTGTGTATACAGAGGCCACAGGACAACCTCAGGTGTTGTTCCTTATACCACTGGCCTTGCTTTTAGACATAAGGTCTCTCATTGGCCTGGAACTCACTAAATAGTGTAGGCTGGCTAGCCAGTGGCCCCAGGGATCTACCTATCTCTTCCTAGCACTAGATGGCATGTGTGTACTACCATGCCTGGGGTTTTCTAAAGATTGTGTGGACTGTGTCCAGATCCTTGTGTTAGTAAGCAGGCACCTCAGTGGGTGAGCTATACCCTACCCCAGCCCTCCTTACACTTCTTTTTGAAAACCATGTGGCTTTTACTGTCTTCCTACAGAGAAGTACAGGTATTATTCATCATCAGGAGAAAGCATGACAGAAGAGGAGAGAAAAAAATTGGTCAAAAATTCCAAAGCTGCATCTTTGCTCCAAAGTTGCTGAATGTTGGATGGAGATAAAATACATGATTCAAATCAGTAGTTCTTAGAGACCACAGTTTCAGTACCAGTACCTGGAAAACACAATCCAGTCGCATCCTCTTGCTTCATGAATCTGTAGCATCATTGCCTTGTCTGCTTCTTATGCTGCCAGTTGCTCCTAGGCCAGATCCCAGGGTAGGAAACACTCTCTAGAACCCGGAACATAACTCAATGCTCTATTGTTTCTAAGTAACCCACAGATGTCCACTGATCTTCTGGATATATCTCTCTGTAGACACAAGGAGGAACTTACATGTTGGTTGATCTTTTCCATTTAAAAAATAAATTTATTTTGAGTTTGAGGTTTGGTCATCTGATAATTACTTTTACTTGTAATAAGAGCAGCTAAGAGCTGGCTAACAAAAATCCCTCAGAGATTTTAATTTTGTTACGTCTAGTCCTCTAGACTGCTTAGCTTGCTAATCTTGAGCATCCCACATATCATTTTGCTGATTGTTTCCTTTGATGTTTTTTGACCCTTGAACTATACATATCCCCACTGTTCTCCATCACCCTCCCATAATCGCTATTTTATTTCATCTTTATGCTTTTGGTTTTTGTTCTCTTTTGGGGAGTCTACATACAAATGACATCATACACTGCCTGTGCCTCTGTGCCTGGTTTATGTCACTTAATATAATGTCCTCCAGGTCTGTAAAGGTGACAAATGACAAGGTCCCCTTGTTAAGGCAGAGTCACATTCCACTTTGTTTGTTCCTCCATACATTGATGTCCATATCCAGATCATTGCCATACATTATCTGTTGTGAGTCAAGCTGTGGTAAATACAGACTGTATTTATGAGCTGGCAATTTTGTCTCTTTTGGTAGCATACCCAGCAAGAGGACAATTGGGTCATGTGAGAGTTTCATTTGGGGTTTCCTTATGAATCTTCATTCTCTCTTCTGTAATGTCCATATCAGCCTATATTCATCTCAGCAGTGCGCTAGAGACCCTCTACTTCACACCATCTCTTGTGTGTATTCTCACTTGCTCTGTGTAGATGGCCATCCTGACAGGTGTGAGCTATGACTCTTGGTGATTTACCATGTGTTTCCCTGATGATGAAGGAAGCTAAATACCATGTAACTCTTGCCTGTTGTTTTGAATTTTGAAAAAATTAATTATGTATGACAGAGATTGAGAATCATAGATGAAACAGTGATACAGAGTAAGAGAGTGAACCATAGTGAGTCTGTGGGTTAGGCTGGCATACAACTTTGTGAGTTTTCTTTTTCAGCCTTGTTTTTGTGGTAAGGTCTCTCTCATAGTTCAGGATTGCCAGTTCACAAGCCCCCATTTGGTTCTGTCTCCACACTCCATCTCATAGTGGGAGGATCAAGATCATAGATATGGGCAATCATGTCCAGCCTCAAAAAAACAAAACAAAACAAAACAAAAAACCAAAGAAGCAAATACATAAATTCTGGGTTCTAGGTATCAAACTCATGTCATGAATCTTTAAGCACATTTACTTCTGAGTGTTCCTGGCCCTTTTTCCCATCTTTGCATCTTTTGGGGACAAGTATCTCCTTGGGTCTTATCTATTGTATTATTGGTCTTCTTACTACAGAGCTGGAGAACTTTTTGTATTACAGATCTTGTGTATTAACTCACCAGGCATGTGTTTGGCTCACATGCTCTCTGTAAGTTGCTTTTCCATTTTCTGCTTGTTTCTTTTGTTGTGCAGAGCTAGTGGAACTAGACATAGTTCCACTGGTTTATTTTTATGTTTGTAGCCTTAAGCATGCTTACCCTCTTCTTACATTTTCTGAAGGCAGGTCTGGCTTTATTATTTTTTAAAAACTACTTTTACATATCAAGTGCCTAGCACAATTTTACCTAAGAATAAAAAAAAAACCTTGTTACTCACTATTGTGATTTTTACTTCTGATACCCCTAATGTTTAATGTTTTTTTTTAGTGCTTTGTTTTTTACTTTTATGTAGCTCAGGCTGTCCTTAAAATTTCTATTTTCCTGCCTCAGTCACCCAAGTACTGGGTTTACAGATTATATCTGGTTTTACTGCCGCTTTTGATATTGATCAGTTTTCTGTAGCTGGTAAGCTAGTTTAGGCCCCTTAGGCATGAAGAATGCACATGGACATTTTCTCATTGTAGTTCCTCAGCACCTCCATAGATCCGCATGACAAGGGAATGTGGAAGAAGCGTGAAGAGAGAAAAATGCTGGGAAGGCACAGAAAACTCCGCATTGCAGAGTTTATAAAAATGTAGGCTTTCTGGAAATGTTTGTCCATACAGAACACCTATTTTCTGTTTAATTCTGCTTCCTCCCTGTAAAGGAATAATTTCCTAGAGCCTGGTGATGATGGAGGAAGAGAGATGACCTTACTCTATATCACCCAACACATGTGCTATTAATATCTAAGAAGTCATTCATCAGCCTGACAAACCTGTGTAACTACTGGCTTAGACACTGGTTTCATTTTCTGTACATTCAGAAAAATGTGACTCCTGCATCTTCTCTGTCTCCATATATATATATATTTCTTTTTAAGATTTAGAGAGGAAACAGGTATGAAGGTAACTTCAAAGCCGTTGAGTCCCAGTCAGAAGAAGGCACTGTCATTCAACTCTGATAAGGTTTTTTTTTTTTTCCCTGTTTGTCATGGCACTTTATACTGAATCACTATTTAGTAGAGTTTAGAGGTGAGAGCTTCTGTCTAGATGGAAGAACCTGATGAGAGGTGGAAAGATGTGAGGGTGAAGCCATGCCCTACCATGGTACCAGTTATGTGACCTGAGACAAACTGTTGGGAAAAGCATCTGAAAGCTGCCCAGCTCCACGGCATGGTGGTAACTGGATGGACATCCTGTCCTGAAGGCCTATGCTGCATGGCAGACATGGGGCCTATTTGTGCAAAAGATCCCTTGGATAGAGAAAAGGGATGTCGGTCAGTATGGTTTTGCGCACTTGGCAAACAGAGAGGAAAGAGTCTAGACTTAGCCTCATATATCTGCATGTGTGTTCTTCCTGTGGCCTAGGCAAGTCTTGAAACCACATGTGGCCCCTTTTTGTAGATATAAATTTAGTGTAATGATAAGAACAATAATTTCTTTCATGATCTCCTAGAGTTGTTCTAAGGACAATGGAAAGTGAGATGTCACCAGACCTGGTGACCTAAACATTGATGCATTCTCCCCATTCATGCCCATGGAACTTTCTCTTATTTTAAGAGATTGTCTTAAGCCACATAGCTCAAGTGGATAGAACATAGTACCTAGGCTAGGGTGCTCTTTTGACAAAATGTGGGGACAACTCATGATAAAACACAACTACCCCCTGGTCACACCACCATCTGGTAGAGAAGCACTTATAAGAATTAAATGGTGAGCTGAGTGTGGAGGTAAACATCCCTGATCACAGCAATCCATAGTTAGCAGGGTGATGAGTTTGAGACCAGCCTGGTTTATATAACAAGACCTGATCTCGATGATGATGATGATGATGATGATGATGATGATGATGGTGATGATGGCAATAATAAATAGTGATGATGATGAAGGTAGATGAGAAAGAAAAAAGGAGAAGAGTCTATGATAAATAGAATTTTGGCATAGTAGCAAAATATGATACTAAAATCTTTGACAGAATAAAAGCTTTGGTCCTTAGCTTTCGCTTTTGTCTCTTATCATTAAAACAAGTGAGAAGGGAGAAGTCAGCCCAGACACAACAGCAGGAGGGAATGCCTAGCATAGTGTAATGAGTTCAGCAGCCCATGGCTGGGTAGGCTGCCAGCCCTGCACTCCCATGGCCTCCCTGGCCATGGGCATCATGTCATCAGTGAGGCTTGGCAATGTAATAATAATGGCAATACCTGATTGCCATTATTATAGTCTACAATATATTAGGATAGCACATTCTGTTAGGATAGCACAATGTCACATGGTGGGGAATTTATAAAGGAAATCCTCTTCTGGAAAAAAAAAAGAATGTCAGTCCCTTAGGCTGGAAGTCTAGTACCAAGGGTAACCTCTAGTGTGGGCCTTATTGCTGTGTTATAATGTGGTAGTGATGTGGGATGTCTTTCTATATGCTGTGAATATCATTGGCTAATAAAATAAGCTGCTTTGACCTATAGCAAGGCATCTTAGAAGCAGGCAGGAAATCTAAAGATAGGTACAGGGGACGGAGGATAGAATCATGAGCGATGTGATCTAGCCACTCAGAAAACAAGATATAAGAAAAGATAAGTCATTAGCCACATTATGACAGAAAAAAAATAAATTGAGTTAAGATGCCATAGGTACCTAGCGATATGCCTGAACCATAGGCTAAGCAACATATAATTAATATAAGCATCTAAGTTATTTCTAAGGGCAAAACAACTATGAGCAGGTCTGGACTGCAGGGCTAGTTTGGGCCAAAAACTTCATTTTCATAGTAGAGGGCATTATGTGGGGCAGCACTCCTGGCCAGAGCGAGCAGGAGCAGAAAAACCAAGTGGTCTGAGCTCCGTGCTGTGGGAATGGCCTTGATCATCCCTAACATAGACCCCATGGTCTAAGCTTGTTTTAGAGCTCTGCTGCTAGTCTCTCTGTCACCCACTCTGCCTTGGGCTCTTCTGCTCCGTTTAGGGAGAGTCAGGGAGCAGCTAGGAATACTATTCTAATAAGGTTTAATCTTGGGGAAATGGGAGACAGCAAAAGAAATGGGGTCCTGTCATGTGACAAAACCTTTCCTGGGAGATACAACTCACCCCAGATAGAATGTCCATGAGGCTCCAACATAAAGATACCAACAAAGTCTAACTTAGTTGCTCATGAGCTTTTTTGGGGTTACTTACGGGAATATGGCTGAGGTTACTTACCGAATCAGAAGTGACCCAAAGACAACTACATCACCCAAGGCCACCCCAGCATGGGTGACAGGTCACAAAAGCTGAGAACCTGAAGCACACTTCCTGCATGCAGCTCATCAAATTGGAGAGGGCCTTCCCAAATGACTCAAATGATCTCAACCTCTCTTAGGCAGCTAGGGTGGTTTCCACTTCTCAGAGTGACTTTCAGCAGCTTTATTGCTTATTGCGAGATTCAGTGGTCTTAGTGAATATGGTCAGTTTCAGGGACTCTCTGGAGTTATTTTGAGTTGTTCACCTTCCTGTTTGAGAAACATCTCTGCAGGACAAGGATGGAATGTTTCCATTTCATAGGAAACTGTTGAACAACAGGTTCCTGTCATGCCCTCTGAGTAAGGGGAGGTGAAATTCAGATATGTTGACCTTTGACCTGCAGCTATAGCAGGTGTACAAATGCTCATTGTGCATGACCCATGGAGGTGTTCATCACCAATGCTGGGTTGGAGTCAGGCATTGGAAGCTGGGGAGTAAATAGAACTATCCTACAGTGTGTGGCCTACAAAACCACATTTGTTGACCATAAAAAACACAGCAAAGGAGCTCTGTTCTTTTCAGTGTCACGATTCTCTCCGCCAATCTGGTTACACTAGCAATGACATTTTGACATAGATTGTGGAGACAACATTCCGACAGGCATTGGGGCTTTGCTCTGTTTTTCCAGACATCTGCCCTTTATTTACCATGAACCTTCCCCTTCCTCTCTTCAATGTGGAAAAGACTACCATACAGCAGGGAGTCATGGTGGAGCCAGTCAGTTCATCTCACAGGAGTCAGGAAGGAGACAGTACTCGTTCATTCTACTCAGACTCCTTGTTTATGGAATAGGATCCCTCAGAGCTTAATCTTCTCTGGCAATTCATGGTTACACGCAGAAATATGCACCAATAACCTCTTAGGTGCTGCTCTGGGCCATCGTGTTGACAATCTGAGGGGGGCCATATATCTGTACTTTGCCTTCCTAAATGAAAGCTCAGTGGTTGATCAGCAGTCAGATAAGGCAGAATCATGGCCAGTACTTGAGATGCCAACAAGGACATTATCTACAAGGCCAGGCAATCCCATGAGAAGCCAGTATTTCAAACACAGAAGAGGAAAGGGGAAGTTGAGGCAAAGGTCACAGTGTTCAATCAAGTCAGTCCCTGAGAGCTGGACATTGCCTCACTATCTTCTGAGCTCACACCATTCATTTTATGCCTGCTTCTGTTCAGAGGGACAGCGACAGAGTTTTCTGTAATTCTGTTTGGAGTTTGGGTGTGTACACCGTTTTTGGGCTACCCTGTTTCACCCTCATAGAAACCCAGCACAAGGATCTTAACTACCTGATAGTTGCAGACAGGCCATGGCTGTGTTTCTGCCTTGCTGAATGCCCTGTCACCTCCAGAGTCAGCTCTTCATGTCTTTACAGGATCTGCATGGCTGGGCCAATCAATTCATCTCCAGTGATCATGAACATTTTGCCTTTAGACATATTTCAGCCATGCTTGGGAACTGGTATATATTTCTGAAACATTTTTTAAAATAAATATAACAGCCATGCAGCTCAATGACTAGAAGTATGAGTTAATCACGGTGTGATCATGGTGGAGACACTGTGAAGGGGTTGGTGCTGGGGTAAAGCTGCACATTCCTGTGAGGATGGCAAATGAATGAGTCGGCTGCTCACTTAACCTGCTGTTCTTTTTTCTTCCTCTACTAGGAAACAAATGGAAGATTGTTGCGATCCTGCCCATCTCTTTGCTATGACTAAGACGAATTCCCCCATGGGGAAGAGCCTGTGGTATGATGGGGAGTTTTTATACTCATTCACCATTGACAATTCTACATATTCCCTCTTCCCCCAGGTGAGTGGAGTCCACTGCATTACAATATAGCTCCTTACATTTCTCATGATAGGAAGGGTTCACATGAATCTACTGACCCAACAGGCCTTCCTCTTGTCATCTTCTTTCTCATTTTAATCTTGCATTTTTCCCCCTCACATCTTTCCATGTTTTCTGCTTTGATGCAAGGGTGGAAGAAAAACATTAAAAGGAAGGACTTCCTTGCCATTTAGATTTTAGTTATATGAAACTGAGGCAAACAGTGGTCACAGAATGGTGGAGTCTTTGTGCTCTGAGGTCAGCTGTGGAAGGATCTTAGGGTCTGAGATAAGAATATTTTCTTAGAATTGATGCTGCTATTGAGGGACCATGTGTCTTCTGTCTTCTCAGAACTCCTGAACGCTAACCCCATGGCTAGATTCTGCTGTGAAGTGGTGGACTTTTGGGCAAAGAATTCAGTCTGACAACTTTTGAGTTATCTAGAACAACCTTTTCTGTTTCTTGCTTGACTTCCTGAACAGTACAGTGAAACAATTTTTGCTAGCTAGTTTGAAAAAGACAGTTTTTAAATCTTAGAGACCTCTTGGTGGTGGTGGTAGGTCTTTGGTGAAACAGTCATTAGGGAGAAGTTGGGAAATGATTTTTGAACATCCCAAGTCTTCTGGGTGACCTTAGTTTGAGCAGATGATTGCTTGCAAAGAGGATTCATGATCAGCATTAGACAGAAGATCTCGCCTTCTGAGTTGTTCTGTGACAAATAAATAATAAAGTTGTTCTTGAAGGAGAGGGTTCTATAAATTTGTTACTTAAAATCCAGAATTATAGCCTCTACAGAGCAAGCCTGTACTGCAGAGCAAGCCTTGCACTTGAGGGTTCCAAGTCAGCCTACTACAGAAATAACCGCACATTTGTATTTATTGTTATATTGTCCATAGTTGTAGTGGAATTATATTGCTACATTGTAAATAATTATCCCACCTACTAATTTAATAAAAATGGTTATTGACCTAGGGCCCAGGCATATAACTTGCTAGCTCTTGCTCTTAAACTTGCCCATGATTCTTGGTACCTTTTCTCAGAGCAGCATAGTTGTTCTCTGCATCTGTTGGCTTCTCATCGTGAGGTCTCTGTGGTGTTTCTCTGGCATATCTGCTCTGTTTTTCCTGTTCACAGAGTTTTCTTAGTCTAGTAGCCTCACCCACACTTCCTGTCTGCCTTTGACCAATCAGCATTTTTATTAACCAGTAGGCGGGACAATTATTTACAATGCAACAAAATAGTCCCACTACACATAGTAGCCATCAGAGAGAGTCAGCCTAGATGTCCAGCAGCAGAGGAATAGATACAGAAGATGTGGTACACATACACAAAGAAAAACTATACGTTTCTAAAGAAAAACAAAATCATGCCATTTGTAAGAAAATGAACAGAACTAGAAACCATTATGTTAGGTGAAATAAAACAAACTCATGTTTTCTCTCATGCAGAATTGAAATGTGTGTGCGTGTGCGTGCATGTAGGACAGGAAAGCAGACACAGAGTCTGAGAGGGAGGAAGGGAGTTTGAGGAACAGAAGAGGGTGATGGGCTATCTGTGACAGATGCAGAGGGGAGAAGTATTCGAGGGTGGAGAGAGACAAAGGGGAGGTGGGGTTAACTGGAGACAAACCAGAACAAAGTGTCACGATCTACGCGCATGAAAATTTTGCAGTGAAACCCATTTCTTTGTTATGCTAACCTAAAATTAATAAATCAACAGCAAAGAAACACCCTGTATTTATCAGAACACCCTGAGATGTGTTAGTACAATTGAATGGCTTTGGAAAGTTTGCTGTTTAAATTAGGAAAACACACAAGTAATAAGCAGGTGTCTGGAGGGATGGGGAACACTTGTTCTTGGAGATAACCTGGCTTTATATCCGGTGGCTCACAACATCCGGAACTCCTGTTTCAATGGATCTGACTCCTTTTCTGATCTCCCAGGACACCAGGCATGCATGTAGCACACATACATACATGCTGGAAACACTCCTATATATGAGATAAAGTAAATAAAAGCCAGGAAATACAGGCTGGGTAGATGACTCAGTGGTAAAGAGCATTTGTGAGACTCAATTCTCTTCTCTGTATGATGGAGAGAGGTATGGGTCTTGTCTATTTAGAGTGGCAGTGTATACAAGTTTATCTCAAGCACGCTGGTATGCACCATAACCCCTGATTGCCAGTGCTGATAGTTCTCTGGGTCATGAGACTAGACGTGTCAGTTAGGACAGGCAATGTGTGGAAATCACCCCGGGCATGGTAGGTGAAAAGATAACTTGTCAGAGGATCAGGTGCTTCAAACCCTAGGGAAAGGATGATGCATTTCCAAGATGCTAATCCTGGAGTTCAGTTCCAGAACTTAGCTATAAGTGCTCTAGGATCCAACCATTCTAGAACAGTTGCCATTCATGTGGCCATAGTCACCTCTAGAAGAAACAGTGGCCAGAAAATGGGGTTCAGGACTTCCCTTCCTTCAAGTCTCATTCAGGTATGTGCAATGCAAAGCTTAATTTCCATCTAAAACAGCTGTTGCCTAGACATGGGAGACAGGAAGTTTTTCACCGCCAAGATTCAGCAAGATGGTAATAAGAAAGTGGTATCCAGTGTGAACTTGTGTATAAAGTTCTCTGCAAATCTAGTGCTAGCCAGGCATGGTGGTACACACCTGTGGTCCCCGCACATGGGAAACTGAGGCAGGATGAGCCCACCTCAGATCACATTGAAGGTTACAGCACACCTGGCATGCTTGATCTCTTGGTCTACATTACCACTCTGAATAGATAGTATCCATGCTGCACTGCCCATCGTATGGAGGAGGCTCAGGCCCAGGGTGAGCTCAAGGCCAGCCTAAGTCTACATCACCACTCTGCGAATAGATAGTATCCATGCTGCACTGCCCATCGTATGGAGGAGACTCAGGCCCAGGGTGAGCACGAGGCCAGCCTAAGTCTACATCACCACTTTGTGAATAGATAATATCCATGCTGCTCTGCCCATCATATGGAGGAGGCTCAGGCCCAGGGTGAGCACGAGGCCAGCCTAAGTCTACATCACCACTCTGTGAATAGATAATATCCATGCTGCTCTGCCCATCATATGGAGGAGGCTCAGGCTCAGGCTCAGGGTGAGCTCAAGGCCAGCCTAAGTCTACATCACCACTCTGTGAATAGATAGTATCCATGCTGCTCTGCCCATCATATCGAGGAGACTCAGTCCCAGGGTGAGCTTGAGGCCAGCCTAAGTTACACAGTAGCACTTAGTTTTAAGATACTGATGAGCTAAATGAAGACAAGAAAAGAAAGAACTGTCTTTAACAGTTAAGAAAAAAAGTTAAAAGCAATAAAAAAAGAGGCTTTTTGTAGTGGAGGGTTTTTAGTATACTGAGTGACATTTACATTCATAGTAGGAAATAGATTTGAGGGGAAGAGATGATTAAAGAGATACAAATGAACCTGCTGCCATATCTGACAATCACAGGAGGGAAGGAAGCATTTCCTTTTTAAAGCGTGTACAGATGAATTCTGTGACAATCATCCTTCCCACAATAATAAAGAAAGAAGTGCTTTTCTGTAGGAAGCAGAGGTCATTACATCACTGTGTGTGCATAACTGCAAAATGCTCAAGGAATAGATTTTTAAGGATATATGTGTGTTATCCTGAGAGATTCTGAAGTGACTAACACTCTGGAGAACCAGCAGCTTCATGTGGATGTTCCTCTTCATATTTCTAGTTTGTGACAAGCAAACTAGGTTGTCAGCTTGTCGATGTCCTTTGTTTTTTTGCTCCTGGGAAGCAGAAACCAGGTGAGTAGGCTCTGCTTGGTTCTGCCGGTGTGAGCAAAGCATGGCTTCTCTCCAGTGCATTGGCCAGCCCTTTACACTGCTGCGATCAGACTATCCCAGATTCAGAGGCTCTATCCAGGGTGCAGCTGAGCTACCCATTATCATGGCAGACAGGAAATAGTCGATTCATAACAGGAAGTGGTCAGGACAAGCTTTAGCCCTCAAAGACAAGTTCCTAGTAGCCCACTTCTTCCAACTATGCACTCACTGCCTTTCATTATTTCAGAGCCTTTTAACAATCTACTCAAAATTTGAATCTATCATTGAGTTAAAGCATTTGTTAAGTCACAGCCCCCATGATTTAACCTTTACCAGAAACACCCAGTACAGGGGGTGCATTTCTAACCCTGCTGCTTCTCAGGCACACTAACCTGATTATCTAGATGCAGCACCAGACTTAATTTTGGTAAAGTAGTTCCCTGGTATTCTCAGGCCACTCATTCTCCAGCCCAGACAGAGCATCACTGCTATGTCACCCCCCAAACACTCCGCATGTTCAGCCAGAATCCTAACCATTATCCCCCTGCCTACCTTTACTCATCATCTTATTGTTGCTGCCAAGATACAGCTGAAAAAAAGGTGCCATTTTAACAGGTCCTCTTTTTTTTTAATTTTTATTTTTATAGAATAAAGTATCATTTTTTATCCATGTGTCCCCTTGTTCCAACTCCCTTCCCCCTCCCAACCCCTCCCAGTCAGCCTTCAGCCTCCCTCCTCCCCATCTCACATTCCCTCCCCAGAAAGGGCAAGGAGTCCCAAGGTGGATTAGCTCAGCATCCACTCCAGGCAAGTCCAATTTCCTCATCCTAATATCAAGGCTGAGTTAGGTGTTCCTCTGGAGGAAATGGGCTTCAACGTGCCAGTCCATGCACAGAAACACAATCTGACCCCTCCCCTTGAGGCTTCACATACTGCCCATGTCAGTGGACAGTTGTCTATACTTTTCCAGATGGTTCCCAGGTGGCTGTTCTTGATTCAGTGAGCTTCCCAGAGCTCCAGCCAGTCATCACTGTGAGAATTTTCCTCAAAGTCCCTATCCCATTGCTCATATAGACTCCTCTCCCCCAATATCAGCTGGACCAGGAGCTCAGCCCAGTGCTCTGCCATGCATCCCTGCTTCTGCCTCTATTCATTGTTCTGTGATGTACTAGGATGTAAGTTCTGTGATGACACTAGGTTCTCTTTAGAGTTGTGTCTATAGACAAGGACTCTGGGGGACACTGTGTCTTGGTGATGTTACACCAAAGCGCTGCTATCACAGTCTGCCAATTCTTAGATGGACTTTTTACAGTTTCCTATAGTTCCACTATCAACTGTATTAAATTCTGACACATAATAGTTCTCTGCA
This sequence comes from Sigmodon hispidus, assembly GCA_004025045.1. Classification (NCBI taxonomy): domain Eukaryota; kingdom Metazoa; phylum Chordata; class Mammalia; order Rodentia; family Cricetidae; genus Sigmodon; species Sigmodon hispidus. The sequence continues at coordinate 20,786 of PVIH01003343.1, read as the reverse complement.
TAATTGCATTACTGTTTCCTAAAAGTTCTTTCCTGATTCTAGGACTTTGGTGTGAGCATTTGAGGGATGCTTCCTACATCAAAATGATACTCATTTCCATCTGCTCATATGCTGGAGTCTCATGTAGACTGAACTCTAGGGGATCAGAGCTCATATAGTAATGTCTAAGTGGTTCTGCAGAGGCATTTTGGTGAAATAATTGTTGAACATAATTAGGCACGAGGATGATTTTATTTAATCGATTTGTTTATTTTGCTCAAACTTTTAATAAGGATTCTTATACTACACTTTAAACCTCTCAATGACAGGAGCTAGGCTGAGAGACTTCTGACATGTGTGAGATGTTTGGATCGTTAAAATTACCAGTTTGGATTAAACACCTAGATGAGGAAAGCACTTCTGGGTGTGTCTGCAGGAGCATGGCCTGGCAACTGAGGGGGAAGATACATCCTGAATAAGGCTGGTGCCATCCAGTATGATGAGTCTCCCAGTGGAACAGAAATAGAAGAAGGAGGAAGCCATTTAATGTAAGCATGCTTCCTGCTCTGCTTCTGGGCTTCCATATCAGCTCAGATTAGCTACAGATTCCCTACCATGAAAAAGCTGACTTTAGCTCTTATATATGCAGTGTGTGTGTGTGAGTGTGTGTGTGTGTGTGTGTGTGTGTGTGTGTGTGTCGGGGGAGGGTCGCACAGAGGATAGTGTGGTGGTGGGGAGATGGTTCCGTCAGTAAAGTACTTACTGTGCAAGCATGAGGACTTGGATTCACATCCTCAGTGCCTGTGTAAAAAAAGCTGGATATAGTGGTAAAAATTATGATTCCCATGCTGGGGATGCAGAAACAGGTGAATCACTAGGGTCAGTGATTCATCAGTTTAGCCAGGCTCTAGTGTGAGACCTTGTCTCAAACGAAAAGGTGGGTGACACCTGAGGTTGTCTTCTAGCTTCCATGTACATATATATTCATGTACCTGCACAAGTACCCCCTCCCCACTAACCCTAAACTGGATTACCATTTTCCTTTTTAGTTAACGATCTTCTGTCCGTTTTCTCCATTTTATGATTCTGGGAATTGAACCCAAGACCTGGTGTTGTGGTGCCCAAGCCACATCCTCACACTCAGGACTGTCCTTCTAAGCCTTCATGGTCTAGCAATTGCAGGAATTACAATAAAATACAATAAATTTTTGGATTAAAATATATCCCTAGGAGAAGCATACATTTCTTTGGACAAGTAAATAACAGGAATGTTAGAAACCACATCTTCTCTGATACAATATAAAAAAAATATTTCTTTTGGTGCAACAAAAATGTGGCTAGCTTCCCACTCGTTCTCACAAAGGAAAGTCACCATAGTGTGGGTTACAATCAGACCAGTTCCCTCAGAATGATTCCCAAAGTCGTGTGCATGACTACACCCCATGTCAGCACTTGCTCCCAGCTCTGGAGTCTAATCAGATTCCACTGTGCTTTCTGGGGACTAGTTGGGCTGTGTCCTTGGCCTCTGGGAAACCCAGTAGGACATTTCAAAATAGCTTCTGAAACTGGCCTTGTTGAAATGACAATGTACATTTTCCTCTTCATAGTTATGTGCTGAATGTAATTTTCTCAGCTCCTGGATATTCTCATGTCTCATGGCAATTTCTTTTTCCTCCTAGTGAAATTTGTATCCTGCTATAAATAGTAGTATTGCTTGTAGTCACTTTTCCTAATACATACTCTTTCGACTGTAAAGAAACTAAGGTTTATTGGGCACAGAGCAGCCCAGGTGTGTGTCAGGTTTGTTTTATAACGGAAGAGGCACTTGCTCAAGTAATACGAAAGTAGAGGGTAAGTCATTGAGGGACGGGCTCTGGCTACTGTGGACCATGAGGATTTCAGGATTTTTAATTTTTTTTTCCTGAACCATACTAGTTGATGGCCAAGGAGATGTAACTTGGTTCCAGGATTCTGGCAGGAAGGAGACTGAAGACAATTTTTGTCACAGTGATGCTCTTTTGTCCTTGGTCAGAATTAAGTCACATGCACCTGTCTAGCTGCAGAAAGGCTTGGTACTCCAGGAAAACATGCTGTGTTTGCCAATCCATACTATGTATGTGCCTGGCTTTGTCACATTGTCTTTCCCTGCCCTTTAAACATCTCTGTGCATTATTGTTATTCTTTCCATTTCATCTATGGAACTAAGAGTGAGAGGTGTTAAGTACTAATTCTGGTTTTCAGAGCTGGTAGGTAGAAAGTTGGAAGAGGAAACCTAGCCAGTGAGATTTCAGGGGTTTTATAGGGAGGTAGAAAGTTGGCTCAGTTGGTCAAATGTTTTCCATGAAAGCATGTAGGCCTCAGTTCAATCCCTAGAATGATGTAAAATGGTGGCAGTGTTTGCTATAATCCCAGCACTATGGAGGAAACATGAGAAGCCTTGGTGTATGCTGGCATAACCTGTCTAGCCTAATTGACAAGCTTAGGATGTTTACATCTGACCTCCACATGCACATACACACATGAAGCTGTACACATGCATGCACACAAAAATTTTATAGTGTTGTATAATTTATTTTTTTTCTATAAGATACATGATTTCGAGTAGGTGAATCATTCCCTGTTAACCATCTTGAAATTGTTTTAAAGATTTTCACTTTTCTTACCTTGAGACAGCCAGGGACATTTTTTTGCCACCGTTCAGGAGAAAAACAAGAGTGTAGAACTGGAGACTATGGAGCCCTACACAATGCAGTATCTCTCTTCAGCTTTTTTGCCCCAGTAACCCACATTGACAAGAAATAAGAGCAACTATATTGATATCTATAAAAGAGAAAACCAGGTCCCCAGAGGGAATCAAACATTGTCTGCATACTGCTTCCTTGTATGTAATCTAGATACGTCTTCCATTATCATTGAGTAACTTGAGTAACTCACCCAGCTTGTTTTGGTTGAATATCAATATTGCAGAGCATTATTGGCAGTACATCATGAAGTTCTAGGCTCACCCTTGGCCATTTTCTGATACAATTTGTGATTCTATATAATTTATACTTTGTCTAACTGTATTTATAATTTATAGGATGGACTTAATAACCTCTGGTCTTTAAATTAAAATTTAGTAGTATTTTTAGAAACAAAGTTAGAACATGATTTTATTATATATATAAAAGTGCTTTGCAATGATTTGTCCAAAGAAGCCTATGACATTATCAGTATTTTTGTTGTTTGTTTTATTTTGTTTTTAGACAGAGTCTCATAAGTTTATGCTGGCTTCCAGCTCACTCTGCAGCCAAAGATGTCCCTGAACTCTGGATCATCCTGCCTCTGCCTTCTGAATGCTGAGATTACAGGCATAGACTGTATACACGGTTTATCTAGTGCTAGGGATTAAACCCAGGGTGTCGTGCATGCTAGGTAGATATTCCCTAACTGAACCATATCCCGGGCCCTGTATGTTCATACCTGTCAAAATATTTGTGGACTGAAGCCTTTCCTAGGAATGTTGGTGATAGCAGGAACTGAAGGGGAAAAGCACCCCAGTAGACAAGGCCTGAAATAAATTTCCAAAGATAATGAAATAAGTGAATCTGTTGAGTGTGAGATCCAGGGGGCATGTAGAGTATTGATAAAAAAAATTTGATAAATTATTGATAAAACATCATGTATATCTGTGCCATTATATTTAGAGAACAGGATAAATGGAAATTACAGTGTAAAGTGAATTCCTAATTTACATCAATTAAGATGGAGTTGCAATGGATTGCTGCCTATAATTCTCCGAAGTATTCTGCTATTTAGAAGATGAGACAAGTGGGTTGTTGCAGGACTGCCAAGTATTTACTGTCTTTCTTTTTGTTTTAATATTAAGTCTGTTAGACATAAGTGTTTTTGCCTGGATGGGTGCATGTGTACCATTTGTGAGCCTGGTCCCGTCAAGGCCAGAAAAGGATGGCTGATCTCCTGGGTTATATATGTAGTTATAAGCCACTATATGGGTGCTAGCAATCAAACATGGGACCTGAGCACCATTCCCAGATTATTGCTCTAAGGAAGAAGCATGTTCCAAAGTTCAGTTGCCCCAGTGCATACGTGAGATAGCACCATGCCATTGTCATAGGCTCTAAACTCCTGAGAGAATTCAAGTTATTTGTAGAGATTGAGAATACAGTCCCATACAGCTGAAGAGTTTTTCAGATGAGAACATTAGGTCTTACTCTCTCTTATGTCTAGCTCTTTGGAAACTGACTACACAGAGGAATCATTAAGGCATTATCTTGGCAGCTTGTTAGAAAATAGTTGTGTGGATCTATGTTGGAGAAGTTTTGGATGCTTTTTGAGAACAGGATAACATTTTGCAAATTGAAAATGAGTAGTGTCCTTTTAAGTATAAGATTGAATTCTCATGAATCTAAACTCAGGGGTTTCAGCTTTTTGATTCTTTATTAAGGTGGAAAAATATTGAGGTCAAGGTGATTGTAATTAAATCTAATAATTTTTTTCCTGAGTAGTGTGCTATTAATAAAGCAATAGCTAGCCCATTCTCTCTGTAATGGCATTAATTACCATCCAAAAGAACAGAACCTTTTGTGGCTTAATCATCTCCTAAAGTGCTATGCCTCTTAATGATCTTATACTATAATTAAATTTCAATCTGGATTTTGGAAGGGACATTCAATCCACAGCAGAACTGAAGGAAAATTTTCATATCCATTAAAAAATTCTCACCATTAACTTAATTAGCATTCTATGTCACATAACGAGGAGCCTGCTCAGAATTCTCCAAGCATCTCTTACCGATATTCTTACATTAGATTTGGCCTCCCCTATGGTCCATTTTCCCAGTTGCTGCCCTGTCCAAGTCAGATTTCTTAAAGTATAAATTAAGATTCTGCTTGCCTGTGCTCTGCCTACAGGTCTGACTATCATCCCATTTGTTTTAGGACAGAGACAAACTCCTTAATGCCTACCACATCCTTTTGACCTTGTGTCATCTGGATCTCCAGGATTAGTGTCCACAGGATTCCTGTCATTATACTTAATCTTACTGGTCTTCATAAATACCATGTGTGTTCTCTTATTCAACAAAGATTCCAACACATAGTTTCCTTTCCTGGAAGCCCCTGACCTCTTCTTCATTAATTTTTGTTTATCTTTTTGTTTCTGCTTAAATTTCATTGAATTTCACCTCTGCCTCACTGCATTAAGTGACTCTTATTTGATTCAGGGTCTTTTCTCTATTTCCCAGGAAAGTTCCTAGAGAAGCTATTCAGTTAGGGGTGCTAGGGACCTGCAGTATCCCTGTAATTATATTGTGTCTATAGTAATAGAGACTTAAGTTTTAGTGGAATGAATGAATGAGTTAGATTTCTAGTTCTTTCCTCACAAATATGTGAACATCAATCTGAAGTTTTTTCATTTGAAACATATCTTAACAAATTTGATATCTAATTAATATCCCTTGTGTGTTCAGCTTTTCATGTTTTACTTATTAGTTATCTGTTCATGCTTACCCCCTGTAAGTAAGAGTTTCTGGCCTAGCCTAGCCCTGAGATCCTGACCAACAGTCCCAAATAATCATACAAAATCTTATATTAATTACATGCTATTTGGCCTATGGGTAATGCATATTACTTCCTAATTCTTACTTTTTCTTCTTCTTTGATATTTAACTTTTTTTCCTTTTTAAAGATTTATTTATAAAATAAAGTCTTTTTTATCCATATATCCTCTTGCTCCCCCTCCCTTCCCCCTCCCAAACCTTCACTCTTCCCCATCCCCTTCCCAGAAAGGCAAGAAGTCCCAAGGTGGATCAGCTCAGCATCCACTCCAGGTAGGTCTGATTTCCTCATCCTAATGTCATGACTAGGTTAGGTGTTTCTCTGGAGGGAATGGACTCTGAAGTGCCAGTCCGAGTACAGGAACACAGTCTGATCCCTCCCCTCAAGGCTCCACATACTGCCCATGTCAATGAACAATTGCCTATCCTTGGAGGGCCTAGTTCCTTTTTCTGATGGTTCCCTGGTGGCTGCTCTTGATTCAGTGAGCTCCCCAGAGCTCCAGCTAACCATCACTGTGAGAATTTTCCTCATAATCCCTATCCCCTTACACCTATAGACTCTTCTCCCTTGCTCTCAGCTGAATCAGGGACTCAGCCCAGTGCTCAGTGTAGTATCCCAGCCTCTACCTCTATTCATTGTTGGATGTAGGTTCTGTGATGGCACTTAGAGTGGTTATTTATTTGATTATAGGGGAAGTCCTCTCTAGGCAACACCTTCACTATTGGTTGGAGACCTAGCCAGGCACATCCTGTGAGTTCTTGGAGGTTTCTCTAGCACCTGGTCTTTTTCCAACCCCACACTGGCTTCCTCTATTAAGATCTCCATCTCTTTTTTTCTCCCTCTTTGTTGCTCCTCTCACTCAGTCATCTCCTTCATGATTTGTTCCCACTCCTTCTTGGTTGCAACCCCTTATGCTCCCAATTAGCTAAGGAGATCTTCTCTATTTTCTTTTCCTAGGGTAATCACTGGATGTCTCTCTTAAGTTCCTTCTGGTCCCAAACTGTTTAGGGGTTGTGGCTTGCAGCTTGGGTGTTCTTTGCTTTTTGTCTAAAGTCCACTAATGCTAGCTCTAACTTTTAAACTAACACATGATTAGCCAAGTGGCTTAATACCTTTTCTCAGAGCAGTGTTTTTGTCTTCTTTCCTCTGTGTCTGCTGACATTTTTGCTCTGTTCTTCACCTTCCAGCATTCCCCTAATCTGCTAGTCCTGCCTATATGTCCTGCTGGCCAATCAGCATTCTGTTAAACCAATATGAGCAACAAGTCTTTATAGTGTACAAGTGCAATATCCCACAGCAGCACCTCCAGCATTCTACTTGTCCTGTTCAGTTGCTATGCCAAGTTCTCTTTTGAACTACGAGGCTGCTTGGGTTTTACCACATGTTCACTCACTAGTTGCTTCCTGATACTCCTCTGGTCTGTGCTACTGTGTAGAGTCTTGGAGTTCATTATCAGAGTGGAGGGGATAGCTCCACACTGGAAGAAGTATGTTTGGGGAGTCCAAGCCTGAAGCTTTTAGGAAGAGAATGTGGGGTCCCCTTTTGTTACCATATGGATTTGCCTGTTGCTATGCTCAAATACCTATAACAAGTAACATAAGGAGGAAGGGTATGTTATGGAATACAGTTTGAGGTTACAATTCATCATGACCAGGAAGGCATGGCAGCCTTGGGACTGTGGGTATAGTGGCAAAGTTTATTTACATGTTTTTGGACCAGCAAATCAGACAGAGGTCAGCTACAAGTGAGGCTGCCCCAATCAGTGATGCATTTCTTCTGATCTCCTCGTGCTCCACCAACATCTTTAGAGCTCTTAGGGGAACAAATGCTAAAACACATTAGCCTGTGAGAGGAAGTTTCCATTCAAGTCATGATTTAACACTGTGGTTCCATGTCGCTTGTGTGTGTGTGTGTGTGTGTGTGTGTGTGTGTGTGTGTGTTCATACATCATTACAAAGTCTCAGGTGTTGTGAAACATCTAGTCTTGTGAGACACAGTGAGGGAGAAATTACTGGTTTGTCAGAAGATTTTTATGTACAGTTGAGCCGCCAATATGTCTTGTTTCTGTTCATCTTCCAACCAGACTGACATGTCAGAAAGAGTGTAGAGCTGAGTCCCGAGAACTGGGATGCTCCTCAGCTTCCCTGTTGCAGTTTCAGCTCTAGTTCTAATTCTTGGTACTCCCTCTTAATTCAGTCATCCTACCATCAAATGTTCTGGACCAATTTCCCCACAAAATACATGACTAGGATTCATGTTTTTAGATTTTTCTTTTCTTTTTTTAAAAGATTTATTTATTAAACATGTTAGGTTTAGAAACTTTGGGATTTTTTTTCCTTAGGGTATTTATGAGATTGTTGTTAATAAACCTGTTCTCTAAGCTCCTATGACCTTTGGTAGTCTTTATTTATGGTACCATGAACCACTTGTAAACAAATCAGTTTGCTGCTGGTTAAAAGTTGAAAATTTAGCATCATAAATAGAGGTCTATGGTTTTATTTGTAAACTTTCTATTGCTATCTTTGCAAGGGAAAATGTATTTCTTTATTAAATAAAGTACAATAATGGTGAATGTACCAAAATGACATCTCTCAATTCTATGAGAGGTCTGCATTTTATTCTATAGTTTAATAGTTCTAGTCTTTATTAGCTATTCCTATGTTGATCATAGATGCAAGCTGTTGCTGTTTACACAGATACATGTAGGATATTGATGGAGGGTCTCTAGGGCACACTGCACTCCTCATCACTTGTGAAACCATGTTCAGCAGGCTGTAGATGCACTGGCCCCTTAGAAGCCCATTTTTACAAGTATCATTAGATGCATTGTGCAAAGAAAGTGTCAGTTCTAACATGAATTGAGTCATTTGTATGTTCAAAGGGCAAATTTTAGGCACATTTCCTTAACATACCCAGCAGAGTCTTATGAGAAGATCCAGAGAATCAAGACTGATCGCTGAAGTAACTGGCCTTCAGATATTGAACAAATTCTTACCCACCTCTCCATTCCAACCTGACAGGCAATGGGCTGATTCTGATGAGGAAACAGTGTACATGTGACTTGTTTTTGACATTTCCCCCCTTTAAAGTGAACACTTTTGAAAAAGTCTTCAGTTATGAGAATGTGGCAGATAGAAATGAGTAGTGAAAGTATATTTTGAGTGTTGATTTAATTTAATCCATTTACTGTCTGTCACAACTACAGCCTTTTTCCCGTGTGTGACCAGAGCAATGGAATTAGGGAGCTACTAACTTGGCTTTGTAAAATTATCCCAGAAGTCTTGGTAAAGTCTGGCTGTTCTGTTAGAGCATTGAGGTCCAGTGTTTTATTTTGGCAGTGTAGATAGGCATGTACTTATGCATTTGTAAAATCAGATTTTCAAATAATGTATGTAATGTCCTAGTTTACTTGGGCAGAGCCTAAAGCTGCAGCAGTGTTTGAGTGTGAAAACTGTGACGACAGGACGGAAATGTGCCTGCAGAACCAAAGCAAATTATTCTGAGGAGTGTTTCAGCTTGTCTTCTGAGAAGGAGTTTCTTAGATCTATTGGTTTTGACAAAACAAAGGTCAATTCTTGAGTTTTGTGCTAATGATAAGATGAATGGATGAAAAAAAAAACCCTTGTAATTTTGTATGGAATTATGAAAATTAGCTTGACTGGGTTATTGGCCTAACAAGGATGCTAGGATGTATTGGCTAGAATACATATTTCACATTTAAAAAATAATTCAGACACCAGAATTCTCCTTTATTTCAACTTGAAGCCTAGATCACTTTGCCAAATAAATGTATTCTTTTCATAATGCAATAAAATGTAAAATAGAAAAAAAAAGATTTATTTATTATGTATACATTCTGTCTCCACTATGCCTGTATGCCAGAAGAGGGCACCAGATCTCAAGATAGATGGTTGTGAGCCACCATGTGATTGCTGGGAATTGAACTCAGGACCTCTGGAAGAAGAGCCAGTGCTCTGAACCTCTGAGCTGTCTCTCCAGCCTGGACTCATGTTTTTAAATTAACATACAGCCTGCTTGTTTTCAAGTCATCTTGGCCCTGCAGGTGGAGGAAAATATCTTTTTGTTTTGAAGCACTTTGGAGCCAATATGTTTAGGAAATAGACCAGTTGATAGAGCTTCTTAGCGACTCTTTGCCAGACACAGTCATAATCGTTCAACCCCTGGGAACTTGAATTGCTGAAGAGGTTTCAGCCAGGTTATAGCTGTGGCCGAGTATACACGGGGCAGAACATTAGCTCTTTGGCTTGGAATCACAGTGGTTTTTCTGGGGTTAATAAAAGCCATAAATTTAAGTAATTCCCCTAAAGTTACTTTTCCAGATTGAGATCACATTTTAAGGAAATGGCCCTAAGAGAGGTACCAGAGGGCTCTGCAGTTTTCAAAAGTCAGCCAGTAATAGGTCAAAACTTAAGTCACTTACAGCCATTGACTTCAGAAGGCATCAGATAGCACTATGGCTGACCTTTTAGTTGGAGAACAAACAGAAGCAAGGAAAGATTGGAAAGACAAAGGCTGTGACTTACAGAATAAACACGGAGTGGGTAAGATCTATATGACATGAGCTGCATGAGCTGAGGGCCAGGAAAGAGCCTTGGAAGGAAAGGCTGACTGCACCACATTGATGAAGGCAGAGAGCCATTGCTGCAGGGCATTGCCATGTATTTGAGAAGAACATACTTAATGGAAATAGAAAATGTGTGTTGTGGGTTGTGTTGTATCACAGGACTCTGATATATACAAAGTACCTTTATATTTTGCCAGATGGCTGATAGAAAGCTAGTGGACAGTGGGTGGGTGGTCTAGAGGGCTAAGGGTTGGGACAGCAAGGACAAGAGGATGGCTTAGGGAAAAATGACAAAAAGCAAGATGTTCTTAGAGCAGTGTGACTCAATGGCATTTGTATAGTTAGTAGCAAATACTGTTTCATTGTTATTTTAATGAATTGTTAAAAATGAATTTATTTATATGTGCACCTGTGCATGTGTAAATGCATTTGCATGTACACCATTTGTGTTCAGGTTTTTTCAGAGGCCAGAAGAGGCCTTCAGATCCCTTAGAGTCACAAGTGGTTATGAGTTGTGAGCTGCTGGATGCTGGGAACCAAACTCTGGAAGGAACAGCAAGCTCTCTTAACCCTTGAGCTGTTTTTTCAGTCCTTTATTTACTAATTTTAGTAAATAGAGGTACTTTCTCAAACTTAGTCTCATTTCCTAGATGAAGGGGGTGGAGGGCAGTGGAGGCTGAGGGAGGAGTCGCTACTTCTGAGTTACCTACGGAGAGCTCCACTCTGCTTAGTGTGTACAGCCGTGATACTGGGCATCTAGAAATGGCTGGAGAGCATCTGTTCGTACCCATGAGTACATTAGGTTTATATTTAATTTCATTTCATATCTCTGCAAAGTTTTCCCTGATGAAGTCATTTTTGAATAGGGCTGGGAAGCAAACTGTCCAGCCCTAAACTTGACTTCAAACTTGCTTCGTGGGCGTGGCATGATCAGTGCTTCTTGTGGGCGTGGCATGTTTAGTGTACTCAAAAGGAGCTGCTGCTCATGCTGCTCATGCTCTTTTTCACATAGAGATGGTTAAAGGATGTAGGAGCAAAGGGTCCTTTAGGCCCCTGCCAACAAAACAACCAAGGAAGGCTTCCCTGTCCTCAAATTCCAGTTGACAAGAAAAGGGAAAGTTTGGCATCTGTAAGAAATTCAAACACAGAGAGATGGCACCCTCCCTCCCATCTTACCCAGAGAGACTGCCCTCCTTCAGGGAAAAGGCAGACATTGTTGCAAGAGATAAGGTCTGAGTAAGAGTGAGTGCAAGTGAATAGGGGCCGAAACAGAAAGCTAGACATTCCATGACGCTTCAGCTTTGTTTCCCTTTATTGATTATGAGTCTCTCCCCAGCACATGAGTAAATACAGTGAGCTGAATCTGTTCTCACAAGCGCTACCGAGACTAACCAACCCCCTCCCCCACCTTTATCTTTTCCTCCTTCCTTTTTTGGTTTGCTGAGAGAGGGTCACAAACTATATCCAAGGCTAGCCTGAAATTCACTGTGAAGCCCACAATGGTCTGTCTCATTCTTCAATGATCTGCCTTACTTAGTCTCCCAAGTGCTTAGATGACTCATGTTTCACTATTAAAATTCTTTTTTGACATTTTTTATTTAAAAGTTTTTTTTTTTTTTTACATACCAACTACACTTCCCCTTTCCTCCCCTCCTCTCACCCTCTCCTCAGCGTCCCTCCATTCCATCCCCCCACATCCACTCCTCAAAGAGGATAAAGCCTTCCATGGGGAGTTAACAAAGTCTGGGATATCAGGTTGAGGCAGGACGAAGCCACTACCCCCTGTATCAAGGTTGAGTAAGGTATCCCTGTTAGTTTCGCATGTGAAAGCAAATATACACTACCAAGGCCACACACTAGAGTTTATTTAAGAGAGAATTCCCAAGCGGGTGCAGAAGCAGAGGAGCAGGACAGAAGTCAGGGGACAGAGAAAAAGGACTGGAGCATGTGAGCGCAGTCTCTTTTAAGGGAGGGGGCATGTACGGATATGCATGCATCATGGGTCCAGGGAGGTGCTTCCATAGGCAATGCTGCAGGGTTTACGAAGCCACGCCCAGGGGCGAGCCTCCGTGCAAGGTGCATCCCACCTGAGCTGAGTTGGCTCTGCTACGTGGAATGCCAGGAATCCTTACAATCCCTTTATAGAGAATGGGCTCCAAAAAAACAGTTCATGCCTTAGGGATAAATTCTGGTCCCACTACCAGAGGCCCCAAAAACTGCCCAAGCCACACATCTGCCATCCACATTCAGAGGGCCTAGATACACTATGAAAGTTCTTAGGTAAACTTTCTTATTGTGAGAGCGGAGCGTCATGGCGCATGTGCATGAAGATGCCAGGATGAAACCCATCACTTGGTAGGTTATACTGAAAAACTAGATAAGAGAACAAGAGTAGATAAGCATGCCTATTGAAAGGAATACATCATCTGAAACATTTTAAATCAATGTTTCTATTTTAAATTGGAAATAGTAGATAAGTTTATTTAAATAAATGGATTTAGTTCTTAGAAATGTAACATTTTAGGTAAAATATTTAGGAAATAAATAAAAATAAAGTGTACCAGAAAATATACACTGCAGATTGAGTAAGCTGACTGTATTTATATAATTATGTATGTGCATATGTTTATGTGTGTGTGTGAAAGGGGTGTTTGTGGTATGTGTATGTGTGTGTCTGATGTGTGTCCACACATGTGCAAATATAAAAATAAGAAGCAGATGTCAGGCATGTCTCTCTCACACTCTGCTATATTCCCTTGAGGCACAATCTCTCCCTTGAACCTGAGGTTTTGATGAGGCTTTTGTCTTTGTCTCCCATCGGTGGGGCTATCAGCACATACAGCCATGCCCAGATGCCTTTCACTGTTGTTTTTCATGGGTCCTGGAGATTAGATAGATGTTAAATTCCTGGCTGTGATTTTCTTCTAGATCAGTAGTTCTCAACCTGTGGGTCAAGTCTCAGATGTCCTGTGTATCAGATGTATACATTATGAATCATAACAGTAGCAAAATTACAGCTATAAAGGAGCAACAAAATAATTTTGTGGTTGGGGTCACCACCACATGTATTAAAGGGTCTCAGCTCTAGGAAGTTTGAGAACCACTGTTCTAGATGCTGATTCAGGGCTAAGGTTCCTAAGTCAGAATTTGACTCAGCCCTGTTAAAATCCAAATCATTGGTTTTAGCTGTTTATGTGGCCTTGCCTTATTCTTCTGATTATAAAATGATTATAGTATAACAAAATCTCTCCCATTCTAGTATAATGAGATCTGGGACAGCTTGTTGGATTTTTCATATAGAAATAGATGAATACTTTATCAATAAGATCTAAGAAAGACTGATGAGGAAGTTGAGGCAGCAACCATATTCCCTGTGAATAATATAAACCAAAGGCCCTGAGAACTCCCTATTCCCCTGACTGTATCTAAGGATGTCTCTGAAGGTAATGACTGGACCAGTGTTCAATGTCAGGGAGCAGCAGGAGAAACACTGTGTATATTGGGTTCATGGAGATATCTTTTGAAGGGAATCTTGAACAGGCCTTGGTCTGGGGATTTTTAAAAAATTATCCAAACTAAATTTATTGTCCAGATCAAATGAGACTAGACCTGACTTATAACCCCCATCACTGCTACAGTTGGCAACAATTTCAATTCAAAGGTTTTTTGTTATTACCAGTGGAACTTTTATCCTCCTGCTTCAGCCACCAAAGGGCTAGGATGACAGATGTGTGCCCCATTATCATTCAAAGGTGTGCAAAAAAAAAAAAAAAAAACTTGACAGGAAACATTGAGCATTAAGGAACTGATTAGATTGTGAATTACCATCGCAATTGAATGACATGATGGTGTAATGACATGGACCCAGTGTACATTGTTAAGCCATCAAGACAGAATGTCTGGGTGCTGCAGGACTATGGGGAGTCATGAATGAATATTAATGCTTCTCCCAACAAAAATGAGAGGAACTTTTCAGAACACTCTTGGATTTTTTTTTTTTTTTTTTGTCCCATAGAATCCTGGGTTTGTCTTTTTCTAACTTCTCTCAAAAGAACTTTTCATTTCATTTGAGCTCCAGGAGGGGACAAGAATTTTGTCAGTCACAGGCAAAAAGTCCCTTAAAACTCATCTAGTCCTGCACTTTTCTGAGTAACTGAGGTTTGTCCTGCCTATGACCACAGCTCTGTGAGTGTCTGAGTATCTGACTATAGTCTTGTCTGAGTTCAGAGAACCACATACAAACCACATCCTCCAGATAAACTTGATCTGACTGTTACTGTTTGGAAAAGCCATTTGAAGCATATGACAATATTTCATGTGTATCTGTACATGCACATGCTTGTTTGAATGCACATGAATGCAGAGGTTAGTGGTCAACATCAGGTACAATTCTTTGGGTTCTGTACACCTTGATGTGTGCATTGAGGGGAGGAGAGTAAACCCATGCAACCTCATGTTGAGACTAGAGCGGAACCTCAGTGTCTTTCTCCATTGCTTTTTGCCTCATTGCCTTGAGACATGGTCTCCCACTGCACCCAAAGCTTGTTGGTTTTCTGCCTAAGCTAGCCTGGCCATTAACATTTCAAGATCTAGCTGTCTGTGGCTTCCCTGCTAGAGATATAGATGCGCACAGCCACACTCAGCTTTCTGTGTGAATGCTATGGATTTGAACTCAGGTCTTCATGTTTGCACAGGGAGTATTAATTACCTTTGCTATTATTTCTATGCACAAATACTTGATATGAAACAATTTAAAAGGGGTTTTTATCTAGGTAGTTGGGTTGACAGTTTAAGAGTGGCCATCATGGTGGGGGATTGTGGCAGGAGTATGAGGCAGCTGGTCACAGGAATAGCCAGGGAGCAGAGAGGAGACCTTCCACTCTTCTCATGGTTCCCTTTTGTTCAGTTGGAGACCATAGATCATATGTGCAGTCCCTGGAGGTGAGTCTTCCCTCTGCTGCAACCTTTCCTGGACCTGAAACACACAGACGCATAGACAGACAGACACTGAGGGTGTGTTTCTATCACTGTGGGTGGTACACCAGAGATGACCACTCAGACAGTTTATAGCCAATGAGAGTCTTTGTTCCAGGCACCTAGAACTACACCACAGTGTTGGGGACCAAGGTGTCGTTCTGAGTGTCCAGAACAAGAGTTTGTTTGTTTGTTTGTTTGTTTGTTTGTTTTTAAGCAGAGACCATACTCAAGTTGCGTGGTAGCTTAAAGGGGGCTTCTGTTTGAAGCAAGCAGTTCGACAGTCTGAAAGTGGAACCTGGAAGCAGGAACTGAAGCAGGTTCAATGGAAGAATGATGTTTACTGGCTCACCCATGCCTTATTCAGCCTGATTTCTTATAGTACCTGGGACCACAAGCCCAGGGTGGCATCACCCAAAATAGGCCAGGCTTTCATGCATCAGTTACCAGTCAAGAAAAAACCAACAACCTTATCTTATGGATTCATTTTCTCAATTCATACTCCCTCTTAGAAGACTTCATGTGACATCTTGTGTCCAGTTGACATAATACTAGCCAGCCCAGGTACCAAAAATATGCATCCCAAGTATGAGTGCTGGGGAGTCCAATTTATGGTGACCACATTATGAAAAGACTATGAGGCAGAATAAAGTAAATCAAGATATGATTATAGGTGGGAAATCTGAGTGACTGGAGTAGGGGGCTCCTAGTTGGAAGCCTTGCTAGGAATAGAGAGTGATCAAAAAGTCACCTCATTCCCTCTGGTGCTTTTCAGAGGTGGATGTGAAGACAATATTATTTCAGAAAAGAGCATCTGATGCTTCATTTCATGGTTGTTTAATAGATAAAAGATTACACAGGAGACGATCAATCTTGCTTTCTTTTCTCAGTGCAAACATTTAATTAGTAGGCAACTGATCTTGGTACTATTAGTTCAGATCTCTAATCAGTGAAATTGGATGAACAGGTTAGCGATCCACTGTTACTGACAAGTAATAAACAGCATTTATAGGTGAAGACAACACAGAAGTCTTAATTCATGAGACCTTTTAATGGAACAAACACAAAGCCAGAGATTAGGATTTTGCATAATGCTCAGTAGCTGATTGATTGACAATAAATTCTTGTCAAATGTCCTTAGTTGAATTTTGCCTGATGTTTGTAGTTCATGATTTGGGGAAGATGGAAGGAAGGAGCACTATTGTGTCCCTTTTGGTGGTAAGGTCATTTCCAGAAATAAATGAGAGAACAGGAAACCAGTGACAGGCATCCACTCTGCTGTCTTGTCAGCAGAGCCCTCCTGCTGACAGTTGTGTGATGGTTTTGTTGTGTGCTGGGGGTGGTTTCCACAAACTGCCTTGTTTGGAAACATCAACAGAGGCTTTCAGTTTGAGACAAAATAACAGACAGTAAGCCTTAAACTCTCCAAAGTGCTAAAGAAATGATTTTATCAGATTCCACATAGATTTACAAGCCAGTGCGCACAGCTCTGACACGAAACTCTCATGACTCACTGAGAATAAATGAATTCTAAGTTTCATCTAATCTTGCACCATCAAGTGTTCCTTGAATATGTGAGCACATCGTATCTGGCACCACACTTGTGGATCTGAAGGGTGAAAAGATCCTGTCGGGAGAGACGATAGTCAGGAAAATAGGAAAGGGGGTTTGGGTGTTGTAGCAACTTCCACCAAGGTAGGGAGGCAATTCAGATTGTGTTTGAGGAAGCTGAATATTGGGAAAGAAGTGGAGGGGATACTATGCATCTGCCTTGTTAATGTGAGGACACAAAATCAGGAAGCTCATGGTGGTGGTGGGTTCTGGGACCTTGGTGAAGATCTGGGTCTGAAGGAACATGGTGAGACTTTTAGTCTGAGAATGAGTACTTGCACCAGGTTTCATTTGGAAAAATTATGATAAGAATGACTATATACCATGGGGGTGAACTAGAAGCCATATATATATATATATATATATAAAACCAGTAACCCCCCACCCCCACCCCCGTGTGTGCTCTTAATTACACCGAGTAACAGTGATGTCGGGATGATTTTAAGACTGAAACAAGCAGAAACCAACCCAAGATTTCTAGTCTATGATGCCAAGGCCCTGTTGGTTCACAGAAAAATTTAAGAGTGGCTATTGGCCACTTTGTATCAGATCACTCCTCAGCCCCCAAAGTTTGTGCAGTGGGCACCAGTGTTACAACTGAGAAGCCCAACAGACTGTGGTTCGATAGAGTAGGAGGGGAAATGTTGAAGCTGGAATCGGTTCAAGGCTGATGGGGTTCATGAAGGGTCAATACTAAGACAGTGTTTTTAACCTTCCTAACACTGTGACCCTTTAATACAGTTCCTCATGTTGTAGTGACTCCCAACCATAAAATTATTTTTGTTGCTACTTCATAGCTGTAATTTTGGTACTGTTATGAATTATAATAGAAATACTTTTGGAGACAGGTTTGCTAAAGGGGCTACGACCCACAGGTTGAGAACCACTGTAATGACTGGACAGTGTACTTCTCTATGCTTCTTGGTGGTATTTCCAATGAAGGATGTGCAGGCATAGGGCCTGGCAATGACTGATGAGTCCGTCTTTCCTGCTTTCAGTTCCACTGTGGAGAAAACTTTCTGTTGCTTTTGAAATGTTATGTGCTCTTTATATTTCCTTATGCCATGGAGAAATTAATACCTTCAACAATTGTGGTGACTTTTGAAATTTAGCCAAACACAGGCATGACAGTCTCTGTCACTGTTTTGCCATTTGGGAGACAGGAATGACATCAGTGATAAAAAATTAACTGGCCATTGACTATGAGATATTCAATTAGTCTTCTGAATGGTCACACAACCTGTATGGGGTCACAGCCCATATGGGGTTGTATCCTCAGCTAAAAGATTGTATGAAAATATGCAAAATTTCAGGGCTGGAGAGATGGCTCAGAGGTTAAGAGTACTGACTGTTCTTTCAGAGGTCCTGAGTTCAATTTCCAGCAACCACATGGTGGCTCACAACCGTCTATTAAAACATCTGGTACCCTCTTCTGTATACTGTATACATAATAAATTTTAAAAAATCTAAAAAAAGAAAATATGCAAAATTTCAAAGTGTTACTTTTTATAGTAGTTTGAGCAATAAATTTTAATGAACAAAACTACTCAGTTTATGATAGATATGCAAGCAAGAGATCCTGAGTTCAACCCTCAGCACCCACATAAAAACATGGGCATGACATTTACTTGTAATTCCAATACTGAGGGTGTAGAGGCAGGAGGATCCCTTACAGATACCTGGGCAGCCAGTCTAGACACGTCTGCAAGCTCTAGATTCAGGGAGAGACCCTGTTTCTAAATGATTAGGTGAAGTGTGGTGAAGTGTGATTGAGGAAGACCCCCAACATTAAGCTCTGGTCTACACACACACACACACACACACACACACACACACACATACACACACACACACACACACACACGCATGCACGCGTGCACACACACACACAAATAAAAATACACAAAGAAAGATCAAGAAAGAAAATACTCAGTATATAAATAGTTACATCATTGACTTTATAATTTTGCATGCTCTGTAGCAAATATAATATCCACTTTCCCTTTTCAAATCACAATGATATTAATAGAGAGGGTATACTAACCTCAGCATTAACATTGTGGATAAATTGTTCTTCTACAACTGCAAAATGGTTAAATATATTTGAATGCAGAGTTTTGTAACTATTCTACAGTCAGTATGTACATATCCCTAAAGAAAGTTTGGGATAATCTTTTTAAAAGAATTCAACAACAATATCTATAATGAAAAGATTTTTTAAAATAAATGAACTAATTACTAGATATTTTTATCACACTAATACTCATACATGCAAAGGAAGAATACAACTGAAATTTTAGTTTGGACTCCAGAATGATGGAAAGACCAGTTGCGTCCTAGTTTACGTCCTTGAAGGGACTAGGGCTTCTTTGACTCAACTGTGTATCTATTTTGCCTGATGAGAGGGTACCATGCTTGTTTGGAATTTATTTCTGGGAAATTGTTCATCTTTAGTTGAAGAAACATAGCAGTTGAGCCAGAGACACAGTTTATGCATCTGAAGAATATTGGTAGAGGGTTGGAGCTTAATTGGTGTGTTGCTTCCAATATAATTAGGTCCTTGAACAGGGCAATGCAATTAAATATGGTGAGGAGGGCATAATTAGATGGGTGGATGATAGTGTAATTACATTCATAAGAGGGGGGGCTATAATTAGATGTGAAGCAGGGAGGGGGTGTGTTTAGATGCTTAGGCTGAGGGTATAATTAACATATGTGCAAGAAATTAAATTATGTGTGTGGGTAAAGTATAATTAGGTGTGGGCATCCATCTCCAGTGGCAGGTGAGGGGACAGAGAAATGACTGGGCTGGGTGCAGTGAGGTGTGCATTGATGCCCTTATGGTCAAAAACTTGAAATTTTCATCAAGAATAGTTGGCATATTTGACATGGTATCTAATAGAGCAAGTGGTAGCTACCTTTTGGGTCATTTAAAAGAGTAGCAGTGCAAACCTTCCTCTTGTCTGACTGATTTCAGCTCTATACTTAATACTGTTAGTCAGTCTCATTTGATGGCTAGGAGAGATTTTTTTGTTAGGTTGGTTTTTCCTAGCTTTAACTTACAACTATGGAAGGAAGCCTTGTTCTCTGTTACTGTGAAAGAGAGAAGAGGCAAACAAATGATAATAAAGCCTCATTGTCCCTATTAACAACAAAAGCAAGACCCCTCCCTCCAGCTTTATACCCTTTGTATTGCTATGTATAAAAATTAGATCAGGAGTTCAAAGCCAACCTCAGCTACATCATGAGTTGAAGGTCAGCCTAGGTCACATAGTGGACCCTATCTTAGAAAGCAGAATCAAGCTAAAAGCAAGCAAAGAAAAAGCAAAACCAACATAGATGAGACAATGAAAACAATACAAAACTAACTCCATGTTTTTATTGTGATTTTGTTTGAGTTTTTTGGTTTGTTTGTTTCATGTTGGCTCTCTTGGTCTAATGGTGACAAGTGATATGGAAGTGTAAATCAAATAAACCCTTTCCTTCCCAACTTGCTTTTGGTCATGCTGTTTCCACACAGCAAGAATAACTCTAACTAGGACATTCATTGTAGACGATTGCTATGTCTAAGAGATGTGAGTGAGGACAGCAGCTACGGTCACAGCATTGGCTGTACTCCTGGGCTGTGGAATCCTTGGTCCTGTTCTATGTAGACAGCTCAAGGAAGAGAAGAAGAGTGAAGGCATCTGGCTTTGTGGATGACTCTGGCTAGCAGTTTTTCATTCATTTAATTATAAAACCATTCAGGGGTGTTCTGCTACTGTTTGTATAACCCAGGCTTAAGTTTTCAGATGTTAGTGAATTTTTTTCACAAGTCATTGTGTTGCCCAGGAATATTTTCACATTTGGCTGTAGCGGGAAATCATGGATTGTACAGGTGTATATATTGATGCAAAGTTGAATGTATAATTGCCCTATTTTGCACGTGTCTACCTCTGTCTAAAATATTTTGCACATTGATGTGTATTAAGTGCATTGTCATTTCCATAATGCAATTTCTACCTCTAATTATTTATGATAGTCATAACATTTGTTGTACTATACACACAAGTTGTTTTATATAAATCTGTTTAGATATA
>PVIH01003342.1:135388-163083 GCA_004025045.1 Sigmodon hispidus | reverse complement strand
TGGCGGGGTGGCGGGGTAGCTGGCTCATCAAGTCCTCCTCTTGTGCTCTTCTTGTCCCTTCTCCTTTCCTCCCAGATTTTTCCTTCTATCTACTCTCTCTGCCTGTCTCTTGCTTGCCTTGCTTTTGGCTGTTTATCTCTTTATTAGGCCAGCAGGTGTTTAGGCAGGCACAACGACACAGCTTCAGAGTTAAACAAATGCAACATAAAGGTATGCAACACACCTTTGCATCATTAAACAGATGTTCCACAGCATAAACAAATGTAACATATCTTAAAATAATATTTCACAACAGCTGTCTGCACAGGTAACACTCAAATAGTAAGAAAAAACATGCTTTTAGTAATTCAGTACTAAAAACTAGTACTTGCTAAGAATCTAAAACCCTAAGTCAGGCAGCGGTATCTCACACCTTGAATCCCAGCACTAGGGAGGCGGAGGCAGGCGGATCTCTGGTCTACAGAGCAAATTTCAAGGACATTCAGGGCTGCATGGAAAAACCCTTCCAGGAAACCCAAAAAAAGAATAGAAACTGAATCTAAAGCCTTGTTCAAGGGCTCAGGTATGTAGCTCTGTGACAGAGTGCAGGTCCAGTTTATATCAAGCTCCAAGCCTGATCTGCAGCACAGCACACTAATAACCAACTAACTAAATCACACCGATGCATTTAACATAGAGACATTGAGAAAGTGGCCCAAAGCTGAACAATGCTTTCCATGACATTTTTCAGTTAAGCCCCACTGCTATTTAGCATAGTTTGGTGATTTAATTTCATGATGTAAAGTCCCAAAGTTGGAGAGGTCATGACCATGACCTCTGCATGTCATCTGTATCCCAAAGAAAAGAATACCTCTATTTCTTGGTTTTCTGTTGATCCAGTCACCAAGTAAAACCCCAAATATTAACACAGAGCCAGCCACCATTAAGCCAAACACAGCTGTGAGGAGAAGATTGTGTCCATATAGCTTTATCAGGAACACAGACATAGCGAAGTACCACATTCCATCTCCCTGCAAGACAGAAAAGGCAAAGATGCAATCACTGAGAAAAGTGAAGGAAAATTAATTCCACAAAGATACATTAGCCCCAAAGGGCATACCAGCTTTAAAAGCAGAGCATCAAACGCACACTTTTACGGAGCGCAACTGTGACTTTATCTTACGCACTGCACTAATGACATGAGGGTTTTTTTTTTTTTTTTTTTTTTTTTAAATCAAAAGCATGAAAGAACAAACAAGCTAATGAGAAGGTATCAAACACTTAGAAGAACAGGAAATCACCACCACCAGGATACCTTGAGAACATCTGCTGTCAAAAGCAATAGATGATCCACCCATGGAGCCCTGTTTGCCTCAGAATCTGAACCAAAAGAAGCACTTTCTACAGATCCCAAGTATTGGAACCATGCTTCCAGGGCTAGGAGCAAAGCAATCCTTATGTGGGCTCACAGTTCAGCTGTCCCTTACCTGCATGGTCCAGGAGACCTCTCCTTAGACTGGGAATAATCAATGTCACCAACATTTCCATTCCCATCAGCGATTGCAGCCTGAAGTTGGGGACAAACAGCCAGCACCCCTCCATGCATCTGAGAGAGGCAACTTCAAGACTTTCTAAAAGGAAAAGCCGCTATTCTATGCTCCAAAGTACTCTTGCAGTCAATTTTAAACAGACTTTCCAGCACATAGTCTAAGACAGCCAGTCAGAGGAGAGAAGGGAAGGAAACCTCTGTAGATAAAATCCACCATGAACAACAATAACAGAGACAGGCCCACGGAACTTCACTGATCTAGGTTGTCAGCCACAGGTTGCAAAATAATGGTTATTCTATCCAAAGCAATGCCAAGTCTGACGATCTGAGCAGGAAGTCGGAAAATATTGAAAATGAATGAATGAATGAATAAATAAATGAATAAACTTCTAGAGCTGATAAAACAACAGAAGCTAAAATTGGAACTACAGACAGTTGTTAGCTGCCATGTGGGTGCTGGGAATCGAACCCGGATCCTCTGGAAGAGCAGACGGTGCTCTTAACCACTGAGCCATTTCTCCAGCCCCAGAAGCTAAAATTCAAAACTCAACCATTAGGGGGCTGGAGAGATGGCTCAGCGGTTAAGAGCACCGTCTGCTCTTCCAGAGGACCTGGGTTCGATTCCCAGCACCCACATGGCAGCTAACAACTGTCTGTAGTTCCAGTTCCAGGCAAACACCAAGGCAAATAAGTAAATAAATAAAGTTTAAAAAAAAAAAAACAAAAACAAAAAAAAAAAACTCAACCATTAGCACCTGCTGTAACCCCAGCTCTTAGGAGGCAGAAGCTGGAGGGTGGAGAGGTAGTAGTTTAGATATAGCTAAGTCAGTTTAACTGTTAATGTGTCTAAAGAATCGACTTATAATGAGGCCCAGAAAGATAAAATGATAAGAAGGTAAGAGGAGAACACGCTAGGCCAGGAAGAAATAAAAAACAAAGTGCGCAGCAGATTCAAACAGTTACTCTAGGGTCTCAAAGCTGGGACAAATGGCTGAGATGCCTATTGACATACCAAAGCAGAGCCTTGCTGCCAGGTTCTCCCAGCATCCCTCAGTCTCTGCCTGTAATGGGGGAGGGGTCTTCTTAGCTAGCATACCCACCCCTTAGTGATGGATGGCCTCTCCAGTCCAGGCACTGGGCTGCCCTTCTCCCAGCAGCTCTTCCCTGTATAATCCAGCCATGTTGGCAATGCCAGTACTTTTTACTCTTTACCCTCCTGACTTCTGGGCCTCCAGGTCCCCTGGCTTTCCTCTCTTCCCCTTCTCCAGTCTCACAAGGTTTAGGGTTCACTCTGGTCTCTCCCAGATGTCTCTGCCTCTGCTTTCCTTCATATCTACAATAGAGCTTCTCCTTCACCATGCTTGAGAGGAGTCATGTCTTACCTTTTACTTTCTTGTTTTCCATTCACTTATCAGAAGAACCAGCCTGCCTCCATCTTAGGCTTAAAGGCCATCGGATAGTAAAGACAAACTAGGTTCGTTTCTCTGTTTCTCAACGATTGGGCCATGCCCCACCTGTAACCTGAGCTACAAAAGGTTATGAACCAGGAATGGTGATCATGTTTTTGTTTCAAAAAGTTGTTTATAACCATCTTGCACCCCTACCTTTGTTTCAAAAGGTTATATGATCTTTCGCCTTGTTAGGACTACCTATTGCTATGACTACCCGTTGCTATGACTACCTTGTTATACCTACTGTGCAACCATATGTTTGTCTCAGGAGGTCATTAGGGCTAACTTGTTATAATGTTCTATTCCTGTAACCCAACCTATTTGCCTACCACAGCTCCACTTACAAACTCCCTGTCCCTGAGCTATAAAAAGCCTTGCCATCCTCACATCCAATGCTGACCTCTTTAGCTCCACCTTAGGAAGGCAGCCTGTAAACATAAATTAAAGACAGCTTGCTTTAACTAATTTGGCCATGATGATTTGAGTGGGTGGTCTTCCTCCTCCTGTCTTTGGAGTAACGTACTAACTAGTAAGGTGAACTATGCCAGTTAAAGGCTGAGATACATAAATAGGACTTTACAATATAATTATATTTAAAGGCATGTATTTCTAAAACAAAAGTAAGAAAGCACAGAAGCAAAGGATGAGTAATGACAGCATGTAAATGCTATCCCAAAGAAACTCACGTCACTAAATTCATATCAGGCAAAGCCTTCTCCACAGTTAAAAGATTTACCAGAAACAAAGGGTATCTCTTTACACTGATAAAAGCTTCATTCATTAGAAGCAATACAAATTTCAGTTTTTCTTGTATCTATGAACAAGGACTCAAATCCTTGACACAAGAAGGTGCCAAATTTGAGAAATGACAACCATTGGAGGTGTTGTTAAAACCCTACCAACCTCATCCTAGTTGATAAAATAAGAAAAATGATGAATATGTATTAAATGTGTGTGTTATATGTCTGTGTGTGGTCAGCCTAAAAAGTCATCATAAACACTGCAAGAATTTCTGTATATTGTGTTAGGTTTTAGTCTCTTATCAGTTTTCTGCAGTGGTCCATGACAATGCCTAATTGTGAATTGGAAGTATCCAAAAGGAAGATGGAGCCCCACAATGAGGATATCACATGGGCTATGACAAAGGCACCAGGCTGACAAACATCAACCAAAGATCAGAATTGGACTACAAACTGCTCAGGACCTTTTCAAGGTGGTTAGCTGAGATGAATCAGCTTCACAGACTACTCTCCAGGACCTGAGACAAGCTGTGCACTTTCCTATGCAGAGACTGGATAACAAATGATACAGCTACACATTTCAGGACTTGATAATCAATAACACTTTTCAGGATCCCCTAAAGATGCCATTGCCCCCCAAGACAGCAGGAAGTAAATTTAAGAACACATTTCCAAGAGGTAGGGTGGGTGGTTTTTGGTCTTTTAATGGGTTATGAATAATAGTTGTTTAGGGTAATTGGTTAAAAATTGTTATTGGTTATGGTTAGAAGAAAGCTAAACAAGAGAGATTAGACTTAAGGTTCTTATTTTAAAAAAAAGAAAAGAAAGAGAGGGATACAGATATAATAGGATATAAGGGTAGATTATTGAATCTACTTAAAAAAATACTAGCTTTAAATATTTTATATTGGACTTGATTTTTTGTATATTGTATACAAATTGTGTATAATGATATAAAGCTGAGATTAATTTTGTCACTGTACATATATTCCTGTTTGTTCAAGGTATTATATAATGTAATACAAATTGCTAGTCCAGGAAAGTTATTATTACCAACTAATTAGGATATAAAGAATTGCAAATTAGTAGTTAGACATTACAACCAAACTTACAGTCAGATATGTTTTCAAGATCAGATATATTAAAATATGGACAGGTCTTCTTCAAGCACTTCAGAGAGCCATAGAATATGGCATTTAAGAAATTTCAAAAACATAGGTTATTTTTTTTTTTTTTTGACAATGGGACATCTCCTCCTGGCAGCACCAATCCACTTCAGAGAAGATTATGGACATCAAGGAAACGCCTCCATATGAGCTGACCTTCTTTGTGACAAAAGTCAGCCACTGAGCAAGAACATACTCTTGCCTTGACTGTTGACAACATGATATTCAAAACGGACAAACAGGAGAAATACACAAAAGAATTACTGAACCTTGCCAAGACAAGGTAGAAAGAACTTTGGGAATATCCTGCTGCCCAGAGAAGTCTGTCAGACATGCTAGGCCTGTAAGCTGAAGATGGATGCTTCAACAACACAGAAGTACTTTGGGTGATTGTCCAGGAAGCCAGCTGTTTCATTTCTTACATTTTTGGAAGTTGCTATTTGCTTAGTATTATTTCCTTCTTGGGTCTCTGAGAAATTTGAAGATGAGATAGTTAATAGTTATAGTTATCTAGTGACAGTTTTAGAAAAGTTAAAGTAAGGGGCTGGAGAGATGGCTCAGAGGTTAAGAGCACCGCCTGCTCTTCCAGAGGACCCGGGTTCGATTCCCAGCACCCACATGGCAGCTAACAACTGTCTGTAGTTCCAGTTCCAGCCAAACACCAAGGCAAATAAATAAATAAAGTTTTTTTTTTTTTTTAAAAAAAGAAAAGTTAAAGTAAGTTTAAGAAACATCAAAATATAGTTTTTAGTTAGTAACACAAGTTAGATACAAAGTGAATTAGGTACAATCCTTTGGACTCACCAAAATAGGATAAATAATGGAATACTTTCTTTGAATCTGTCAATTGTTAATGAACTGGACACTCCTTATGTAATTAGTGTTTGTATATTATTGTATATAATTATTGTACCTATTGTATATGGTCTTTCCTATGTTAGTTATAACTTTCCTTTTTTATTTTTAACACAAAAGGGGATATGTGGACATATAATACATACTTAATAAAACCTGAACATTAGGGGAGAAAGCACACAGTCAAATCCTAGGCAGACAGCTCAATCCTTGAATACAAAAATAAACAGCTGAGAGTCAATCACACACACCTTTAATCCCAGCACAGGGAAAGCTGGGAATGGTGACCCTTGATCCCACAACTCCAGAGACAGAACTTCTTCTGTTTCTGTGAGTTCAAGGCTACATGCCTTTAATCCTAACCTGGATGGGTATATGAGGGCTCACAGAAACCCAGAGAGACAGTAGCGACTGGCAGAAGCGTCCAGGAGTGAGGCTGAGGAAGTTGCAAGACAATTTGGTAAGAATTGACTGTGGTGCTTCCGCTCTCTGATATTTCAGCCTTCTCCTGATATTTGGCTCAGAGTTTTTTTTCATACAACCCAAAATCATGCTACTACACACAAACATGAGCGAGGAACAGTGCTGAGGTGGACCTACCTCTTAGTGGTTCAGAGAACAACGGTTCGAAGGTCTGGGAAAGAGAGAAGGCACAGAGAACCTAGAGGTTAAGACGTGAAGTGCTAATTATGAATGAGGCGGTGTGGTGCTCATCCTGCAATTCCTGTGCCTAGGAGGTCGAGGCAGGAGGGTTGCCACGAGGAAGGAAGGGAAAAGATACAAGGAAAGAGAAGAGGGTAGCATGCCTCTCTCTTGGATGAGAACAGTCGTCCCTAACCCATTCCCACGTCATCTCAACACACTTTTAGTCTCTCTTCATCACTGCAGCCAGGGTGCTGGAAAACCAGGACATAGAACCCTGCTCAAAGCCTCTTACATCTGTGCCTTACTCAGAGAAAACCCCGAAGTCCTTACGATAGCTCAAAATGTTCCACTTCTGACTCTTCCCTCATCATTCCCTTTGGTGACTTCCCAGCTACAGGAACCTCATTTTTGCCTTTGACTCTTTCACATACGGTTCCTCCCTCTGGAATATTCTTCTCTGGCCCATGGGCACAACTCCATCAGCCTCTAACTTCATCTCCTTACCTAAAGTCCTCTTCTCGTAGGTCATCTCCACCCACCCAATTGTAAAAGCCTACGCTGGAGCTGGGCAGAGTGGCACAGGTCTATAATTCTGACTTATTGGGAGAAGATGTAGGAAGAAGAGATGAGAGGAAGAGAAAAAGGAACATGGGAAGGAAAGGGAAGGGAAAATATTTTCTAGACCAATACCAACCAGTGGAACTTTCGGGAATGGTGGGAACGTAGCCTCCTTGACTGCTAGAAAAGCCCGGTGTGGATACTGAGAACAGGAAATGAGGCAGATGTGATAAGGAAGGACCCAAACTTTTCATTTTAACATTATTGAAGGGGGGAACTTGCCACGGAGCTTGTGTGGGGATCGGAGGACAGTCTAGCAAGTCAGCTTTGCCTTCCACTTTTATGTGGGATTTCAGAGATCCAACTCAGGTTATCAGGCTTACGGAGCGAGTGCCTCGGCACCACTGAGAGACCTCAGTAGCTTCATACTTTTTCTTTATTTCATTTCCGCCCCCTCTGAGACAAGGCTTCTCTGTGTAGCCCCCGATGTCTTAGAACTTTGTAGACCAGGCTGGCCTCAAACTCAGAGATCTGACTGCCTCTGTCTCTCAAGTGTTGAGATTAAAGGTGTGTGCCACCACCATAAAATTTTCATTTTAACGGACTAAAATATAGCCACAGAAGCTTAGCAACCTCTATGTTCTAACTGTAGCACCAACACATTTGCCCAACTCTTTTCTTAGTATTTCTTTACCATCTGTCACTAATATACTACATAATTCTATATATACTGCTATACTATACTATACTATACTATACTATACTATGTACTATACTATGTACTATACTATACTATGTACTATACTATACTATGTACTATACTATACTATATAATTTAACCCTACATCGTATTTATAGTTTCTTCCTGCTAGAAGGAAACCTCCACAAGTAAAAAAGTTCACCACCAAGCTCTCAGCACCGAGGACAGTTTCTGGTACATGACCTATACTTCAGGGAGAATTTGTTTAGTGAATGAACAAAAACCTGTATGTTTTGTGCTGACCTAAGCCTACTCTCGGCTAATCCGCCCCAAAGCTCATCTCCTCCAAGGCTGTTCTTATGTTTTCTGGTCCCTTGCTGTGATGCACCTCTTTTTTCTGGTTTCTCCATGATGAACATACTACTCTGGCCTCCTGGGCTTGGCTCATCAGAGACTCATGCAACCAGCCTCAGATCACCAAGTTTCTTACCACTGGCCAGGCATGCACAGCCTCGAGTGCTGTCAGCTACTGCTTTTCTGTGCTGCTTCCAGAGAAGAGTGCCCAGCTGTGGACCAGGGCAGACCTCAGTGAACCCCACATGCTAGATCCTCAGACAGAGCTGGGTGACAAAGGCCATCTTCACACTCAACAGTACTTGTCTCTACTGTACCCTCCATAGATCCACAGCCAGCCCTCCTCCCCTGATGGTTCTGTGGCATTACTGGTTATTATTCATCCCAACACCTGTACAATGAGTGTATTTCATCTTTTGTCAAAGAAAGTCAAGGGCAGGGGACATTGAGCAGTTCCAGAAAAGTCTAGCTGTGACTCTTGTTATGGTCAATAACAACCCAGATGGGGTTGATGAGCTGGCTCAGCCATTAAGAGCACTAGCTGCTCTTGCAGAGAACCTAGGTTTATTCCCAGCACCCACATGGCAGATCACAGCTGCCTAGCGGCTCTAATTCCAAAGGATCCAACATTCTCTTTGGACCTCCAAGGGCTTACACACACACACACACACACACACACACACACACACACACACACACACACCATTAACTTTCAAAAAAGAATTTAAGCATCAGGTTTCCAGTTGTAAGTTCATTTGGGCCAGAGCGGGGATTGGGATAATGACTGAAGCTTTCAATTTTCTTTTTCTGTTTTAAAGAAATGATTTGGATTAGTTTAGGGCTTTGTGGAACAGCCAGGAACATCCTTCTTGCATAAATGAAGGCTCATGCTCCCACTTATTAGAGGACACCTGACCAACTGTGGCTAAGGATGAGAAAAGACTGAATGATCAGGTTGATAGCCTTAAAAGTTTACTGTCTACTGAAATGATAGCCAACTGAAGTGATACAAAGGTAGCTTTTGTGGAGGGTGAGAGTTTCCATTTTGTTAGATTCAAAAGACCCTGCACTTAGAAAACCCAAGGTCCCCTTTTGTGTACCAGTTATCTGCAGTTAGACATCAATAGGACACTGAGTACAATTGAGTTTGGGTTTTAGTTTCATTTCACAATACCACTTCAATATCTAATGAAACAAGCACCATTTCCTTTCTAAGGAAAGGGGCACTTGTTTAGTTCAGAAAATGACAAATTGCCATTACTTCCCCCCTTTTTTGTGTGTAACAGAGGGCTGAGTATGTGCCTCATTGACAATGCAAAAGTATCAGAGGCACTGAATCACAATGGATGTCAGTCCTCTGTGGTGACTCTAATTTCAGAATGCAATGGAGCTAAGAATGTCCATACGATTGCTCTAGCCACCTAGCACTCAGCAGACTGGGGACTCTGGGAAAAGATTTTGCTTTCAGGTACAAGAGGAACGCTTTCTTTGCTCTACCTTACCACATCCTGTCCCTGACTGTGGCCAATGCCTCTAACTGCAATAGCTGCCCTATGGTCACGATTACTAATCAAAAGCCAGTCTGCTGAGGATACTCAGACTAAGGGGTAGAATCAGCTGGGAATCTGGATAGCATCTCTGAGCTGCTGAACAACCACCCCCCCTCCACCCCTCCTTCCTTCTCTCCCTCTGTTTCTGAGTCAGGATCTCACCTTGTAACCCAGGATGGACTTAAACTCACTGTGTGCTGAGATTATAGACATGCATCAACCACCATGCCCAAAATAACTATTAAAATTCTTGGTTTGCAAAAAAACCAATGTTCTTCAAATGTAAGCCACACCCAGCTGTGTCCTATGTGCAGCCACAGCAC
Source organism: Sigmodon hispidus (assembly GCA_004025045.1). Classification (NCBI taxonomy): domain Eukaryota; kingdom Metazoa; phylum Chordata; class Mammalia; order Rodentia; family Cricetidae; genus Sigmodon; species Sigmodon hispidus. The sequence goes on along the minus strand of PVIH01003342.1, from coordinate 153,213 downwards.
TTTCAACTGTTATGTAGATCTTTAATTACCATTTCAGGGACTGCTCATATACCCAATATCTAGATTTAATTATTTTTTGTTATTTTCTGTGTTTGCATTGTTTGGATGTATATATGCATTTTAGCTACATTTGTTATTATTATTATTATTATTATTATATGTGGGAGGAGGGGGATAGAGATGTCGGGGGGGATATTATGTGTCTGTAGTTTAAATGAAGGCCAGAGGACAACTCTGGAGATCTAACTCTTTCCTGCTCCCCTTCCATTGGATTCAGGTCCTAAGGCTTGGGCAACCTGCTCAGCATCTTGCTGGCACCGCATTTGCATTTTTAATGTGAGAAATACATTGTAGGTGCTTTATTCCTTCGGTACTCATCTCCTAAAAAGAACATTTTCCTTCATACCCACAATGTGTGCATCTCTTCCTAAAATAATATTTATTCTTTGGTGCCATTGGAGAACCTGCTCATATTCAGTTTTCTCTATTGCGTTTCTGTGATTGGATAGAGTTTTCATTTAAATGAGACTGATGAAATTTGAGACTTTTTCACATTTTCTTTTAACGAAAAAGGAAGATTCACTACTTTCTCTTGTGAGGTTAAAGTCACTTCTGAGTCCTGCAGAGCTCCCCCCCCCCCACCGACAGTGTAAAAAAAGTTTGTCCTGAAGGCTGAAACTGATCCCCTAAGCACTCTGTGATTCTTAAGAAGTTCTCTCTTGGGAAAGTGTGTGTGTAGCTCTTTTGGGATGTGCGCTGGGATGTCCTTCTCAGAAGGGCACACAGATAGCCATGGAAAGCACCTTGCATGCCTAATGCAGAGCTAGGGGCAGGCTTTCTTCCTGATGACTAGGTGGTCGCACTCCACAGTTCACAACAGCAATAGGAGAAAAGTACCAGGAGATGATGTTTTTTAATGCACTGTTGGGGTAATTATACCGTTAATTGTGTATATTAGTCAACACTGTTTATGAGTAAAATTAAAAAGTAGACTTGGCTCAAACTTTGGAAGAAAGAGATGGGAAAACAAAGTTAATTGTGTTATGACATTTAAATTAGTAGAATCAATTATGACTTCTCTAGAATAGTATTGCAAAGTATTATAAAAATAGCATTAAAAGAACAAATGCTATTTGATTAGCATTGTTTGTTTTTAGCCTTCCATCTTGCATAATCACAGTTGCTGTATTCTGGAAGACCTGGTCCGATGCTAATGCAGCAGTGCTGTGTCCCCACAGAGGAATGAACGCACCCCGCCGCCTCAGAAAGAATTTATGGAAGTTACAACTAATCAGAACTTACCTACAGCACTCATTTCTCTCTTCATGTGCCTGTTGTCTGAGGCTTTTGTCTGTTTCTCCTCATTTCCAAAATTTCCCACATCAGTCAGTTTTCCCACCATAATTAGACGCTAAGAGGAAACAGCTTTCCAACAGTAAAAAGTACATTCCAACACACTTAATTCCAACTGGATTCCGTTACACCAATTAATATCACCCTCATGTTGTAACTGTAGAGAGTCAACTGTGATTATAAGGACTTCATTGCACATGAATAAAGTCATAGCTGTTTTCATCAACATATCCAGGCCCATTATTAATGCTCAAAACCAATTATCTGGGGAAACATTCACCCAGCTGCAATGAGAGACTCAGGAGATTACTCACACACACAACAAAGGGTAAAGATAGGCTCTAACCAAGTTCTCTGTGCTACCAGTCAACACAAGATCCACAATTTACCCTTCTTTTATGTGTAATTTTTTTCCAACTTTGAATTTCCAGCAGGGTAAGTTTATTAAGGCTGGCAAGTCATAACTAATGAAAGTTATAAGTAAAGTTTCTTTTCCCTTAACATTTATCCACAAGAAGAAAATGCTTATTTTTGCTAATGACTATTTTATTTCAAATAGATGCAGTCTTCCAAAATTAATCATTTTGCTTCCCAAACACAGTCAGCAGTAGTTGGGTTCAGATCTCTTTCTCACCAAGTGCAAGGACAAAGTCACGCAGCTGAAACACACGCAGATCTTGCTACTGTGCTCTGTTTTGTGTGGAAAGTGCTGGAGGTGTGAATGTGTCCTGTGGCCTATGAAAAGAGAGGCCAGCAGTTTCTGCCTCCTGTGACTGCCCAGCACAATATGCTTCTGGGCCTATAGTCCAGTACACTAGAGGGGTGTCTGGAGCTCAGCCACTCCTGCAGCCCTGAACAAGGATATGCTCAAATGTTCTTGTTATATAAAAGCTCAGACACATCCACTATGCTTCTTAAAGGAGAAGAAGCCTATTGGTACTTTGGAATAGGTCAGAAGTTGCTTAGAAGCAATAGCTGGTCTTTGATAGAATCAAGAGTGCACCATGTCACAAGACCTCTACAGGCTTGGTGATTATACCTCCCCACCAAGGGCTACAGCTTCTCAGACTTTCCAGAAGCAGATTAGCCAGCACCCTCTTCCTCATTCCCTTCTGAAAAGACAGAAATGCTCTGCCTCATCCCGAGTCACACTGAGCGGAGGATTCCCAGTCCAAGTGAGTACTAGCCATAGGCTTTGAGCTGGTCCTCTGTGGGCAATGGCCTTCCTTAAGAGAAGTACCAATGTACTTCAGCTCTCTCTCTCTCTCTCTCTCTCTCTCTCTCTCTCTCTCTCTCTCTCAGGTTTTCTCTATGAAACAGATCTGGCTGTCCTGGAACTCACTCTGGAGTCCAGGCTGGCCTCAAACTTATAAGGATCCACCTGCCTCTGCCACCCAAGTGCTGGGATTAAAGGCATGCCCCCCCCCAAAAGCACAGCATTTTGGGAAGAACAGTAGGAATGGGAACATACTGGTTACTTTTGCATTGCTGTGACCTGACAAAAACAACCTAAGAAAGGGACATTTGTTTTTCAGAAGGTTTTAGTCCAACATAGCAAGGGAAGGGGTTGGGGATGGTATCAGAGTGCGTGGCAAAGGCTGCTCACATCACAGAAAGCAGAGGAGACCCTAAGCAGGAGATGGGCCTTCCAGCATCTGAGCCTCTGAAGGTTTCTTGGGCTTCCAAAACAGCACCACTGGAGGGGAAAAGCAGCCAAGACCTGTGGGGCTTTTTAGATTCAAACCACAGCACTGTCTTTGAGTCTTTGGGTCATAATACAATGAGTAGTACTGAGTGGCAGCTGTGGCCCAATAAACGTGTCTTTCCTATCCCAAGTGTTTAGTGTTGAGTAACAGGATGCCTTGATTATCTTCAATAATTACCTACGAAAAGTCCCGTCATGCAAGTGCACATTCCCAAGACTGCCTTAGGAATGCTTTTTGTATGTCTTATTTGCAGTTAATGGAGAGTTAGTTGAGATATGAAATAACAAAGGTTTCAGATCATAATTTTTTTTTTTTAAAGAAATAAGATTTGTAAAAGCCTTGTGTTTAACACATAAACACAGTATTGAACTTCTGCTGCAAACATTTCAGCCTAACATAAATGTTTTTATTTTTAGAGGTAAATAGCGTGAATTTGTCATAACTCTCCCATTTAGAAGCGCTGTAGTTCTGGTGCCTGGGGACAGTGGAATGGAGAACAGAGTCCAGTAGGCTGGCATGGCGGGGTGCACAGTGCCTACCTTGGTGGGGCTCTTAGTCACTCGGTCACCTTCCCAACGTGGACCTCAGCCAAAAGGTGGAATAGAACAGACATTTGTGCAGGGGAGCCCATTTGTTCTATTTATAAAGTGACTCCAGGAAGGAGCTGCTAAGTAGCTAACATGCCCCCGCTAACATAACCTTTGAGGAACAGATGTGTTCCATCTCTCAGAAGGAAAAGAGAGGAAGTAGAATTGCCCCATCCAGGGAAACACTGTCAAGGAATAAGGAGATAACAGAGCAACATTGGGACAATAGGAGTTTCCCATGCAGAACTACACAGGAGTTAGAAAAGGTCGATTTATAGAAGAAAACAGTACAAATGGCCAATAAACATTTTTGTTTGTTTTTGATTTTTCTATGTAGCCCTGGCTGTCCTGGAACTCATTCTATAGGCCAGGCTGGTCTTGAACTCACAGAGATCCATCTGCTTCTGTCTCTCAAGTGCAAACATTTTAAAATGTGTTTAACATAGTTAGCCATTAGGAGAATTCAAATTAAAATTGCTTTGAGAATCAACCTCTCCTATTGCCAACATCAGGTTTTGTGTGTGTGTGTATGCATGTGTGTATACATACATATATATATGAATAATTATAGTAAAAAAGAGACATTATTAATTTAAGAGTGAGGGGGCAGGGAGGGGTTTTGAGGGAGGAGACATTGAAGGGGCTAGAAGGAAGAAAAGGAAAGGGGAAACTGATGTAAATATATTTTAATTAAAAATAAATCTAGCTTTTTAAAAAAGAAAAATGACAACAAATCATTGGAGAAATGTGGGGAAAGGGAAATTCTTACCTACTGTAGTGAGAGTGTAAATTAGTGCATCCACCATGGAAATCCGTGAAGAAGATTTCTCAGAAAGCTAAAAATAAAAAAGTTCATCTGGGCATATACCCAATGGATTCTGTATCTTATTAGAGCACATCTGTGTTCACAACATCTAGAAAATGGGTCCAGCCTAGAAACTTGACAACAGATTATTAGATAATGAAAATATATACACAATAAAATTTTATTTAGCTATAAAAAATAAAATTTTTAATTTTTCAGAATAGATGGAAAACTATAGTCCACTGGTGTAATAGTGGCATGACTGTTGTTGTTTCGGAATATTTAACTATGTAAAGAAATGTTGCATTTGTTTAATTATGGAAAGATGTATTTTACCTCGCCTGCCTAAGACACCTGATTGGTCATTAATAAAGAGCTGAATGGCCGGGCTGGAGAGATGGCTCAGCGGTTAAGAGCACCGTCTGCTCTTCCAGAGGACCCCGGTTCGATTCCCAGCACCCACATGGCAGCTAACAACTGTCTGTAGTTCCAGTTCCAGGCAAAACACCAAGGCAAATAAATAAATAATTAAATAAAGTTTTTTTAAAAAAAAAAAGAGCTGAATGGCCAATAGTGAGGGAGGAAGGAGATATAGGCAGGACTTCTGGGCAGGGAGAGTAATTAGGAGGAGGAATTTAGGCTAGGGAAGAAAGAAAAAGACATGTCAGGGGCCAGACGGACAGACAGAGAAGGCAGGAAAGTAGGAATGATGCAGTTGACTTAGAAACTCGAGCCTAATGCAAAGAGAAGTAAAAGGCCAGAAGAAGCTCAAGGAGGAAGCAGAGGGATGTGGATTAGATTTTGAGGGTCTCCGAGTCCTATACTTTCAGGTTTATCTCACATCCTATTTTCTAGTGGGTGCATTTCTCCTACAGACAGTCAGCATTTCTCTAAGGATGCCCACTAGTAAGCATGCTCTGGTTCAGACCCAGGCTTCTCCACCCACAAGGCACACTGCTATCCTCAGCTTGGCTGGCTTCTATACACCTTGGTTTTAAAATGGTACTTACCTCAAGAGTGGTCTTGAAGAACAGATGGGAACGATAATGTTCAAGGTGCTTAAGACGGTGTCTGGTCTAATTAGTGCTGGAAAGCACTTAGGGAATGATGGGTATTAGTAACAATATTCACATTCAGTTATTATTATCATCACCACATCATCACTGTAAGGTTCACAGCATTAAAGGGCAGTCAGTGTGGGGATGGGACAGTGAGTCCTCTGGGAAAGATAAGCTTATAAAAAACACCCTTTGTTCCTTCCCTGTCTGTCAGGCTCCAAAATGAAGGATTAATACAAATGTTCCACTGGGATAAAGACATCAGGATGAATTTCACAGAACAGGACCACAATGACAGGAACAAAGCCACTAGTGTGGCATGGAACACAAAAAACAATATCGTTTTAACATTTGAGCTTGACACTAATGCCATAAATGCACAGACTTGCCTCGCAACTACTCAAATAGCGTAGAGGCGGGAATGTTCTCTTGCCCACCATTGCTGACCGAGGTCCGCTCTTCTATGTCCTGTACAGGAAAAAGTATCCGTGATTTACTTTGATTTTTTAAAAAGATTTGTTTCCATGGTGCAATGTATAAACAGTTCCACCTCCCTGATTCTTTTTTATTTGCGTCTCCTACCACTGATAATAATGGACGGCATCAATAGTCGGTGAGCACGCACGGCTTGCTTGCCTCTGGCTGTACCGGAAGTCATTGCTTCCTGGGAAAAATGCCACGGCCCAAGACTGCTAGCTACTGTTCTTCGGTCCTAGCGGTTCTAAACAGAGACCACGAACTCATAAAGCTGCTCTCTGAGCTTCAATTTCCTAACCTACTGACGAGAGGTTGTTTTAAAATTTCTACAATTGAATCTTGTGCATCCTGACCAAGAAATATCTTTGATTATGATCAATGTATTATGTCAAAATGTAGACTAGTTAAACTTTTGTAAAGTTGCCTGGAATGTCATTTGTTAGGTTATAAACACAAAATTTAAATGAAGGGTTTTATGTGTTGTGTACAAATCTTAATTTTAAAATGGACAAACTTGTTATTACATTTGTAACCTTGTACAGAGGATTTTTCACTATGTGCCTAGCTTGGTGTCCATTCAGCTAAAATTGAAAAAAAAAAAAGGTGCATGAAGAGTTAAAATCAGAAGTTAAACAAAGTATATGTAGAGATGACTATTTTATATTACATGGCCCAATTCTGTATTTATTTCTACCCCCTTTTTGAAAGTATTTATAAAACTAGTTGAAGACAGCTGTATTTTTTTGTTGGAACTATTTAGTAGAATTTGTGCCTTTTTGTCTGTATGTGAATAAATGCTGTACATTTTGCAATACAAAAAATAAATAAATAAATAAAATTTCTACAAGCCTATGCTAATCCGTGTTTTGGGTTTTGAGACCGAGACAAGCCAATCTCTTCTAAGAGCCAGACTGAAGCAAGTTATGTGAGTAGGCAAGGACTGATAACTCCGTGAGATGTGTCTCCCAGATGGTGAGATCTGTTCTGAAAGTCCAACTTTGTTCTCCTAATGCATACAGAGTACCCAACAGGATGTGGGCCGTACTCTAAGAGTCAAGGAACTTTTCTGTACTCCCAGATAAAGTGATCTAGTCAGATTGTTGAGAAGTGCAGGATAAAAAGAAAGGATTTTAGTCCCCCAAAGGGTGCATGTGCTCAGTCTTTTGGTCACATTATTGGGCATCTACTATATGCAGTGGTGGAGATATTAAAATCAAAGGCCTAAGAACATTAACCTTTGTGCCTCTACAGTCTGTGGGTGTGTGCGTTATAGAGATAGTCTCTCATTGCCCAGCCCTTTACCTTTTTCTATGTGCTGTTGAGAATCCTGGTAAAGCCTTTGAATGTTGATTATCAGCTTGCTGTTTTGGTTTTCCAAGACAGAATTTCTATGTGTAACCTTGGCTGTCCTGGCGCTAGCTCTATAAATGAGGCTGGCCTTGAACTCACAGAGATCCGTCAGCCTCTGCCTCTGAAGTGCTGAGACTAAAGGTGTGCACCACCATTGCCTGGCTTCAGCTTGCTTTCTTAATGAGGTCCTCAATTCATGTTCAATCACCGAAAGGGAGAAAGCAACAGTAACTCTGTTGTTCTTGTTTATTTTTAATTATTCCTTTTAGAACATACAAAGCATCATTACTGATAGCAAAAGGGAGGTGCTTTTTATCACCAAAAAATAGGGGAGAGTAGCCTACTAGGGTATAAGTGAGCAGTGTGATAGTTAACACTGTCAACTCCATAGAATCTAGAATCAGCTACAAGACACCCCTCTGGGCATGTCTGTGAGGGGGTTTCTAGATTAGGTCAAGTGGGAAGACCAAGCCTCAGTGTAAGCAGCACCACTCCAAGGGCTGAGATCATGGGCAGAGAAAAAAGATGGAATGCTCACTCTGCTTTTTGGTCACGGCTGCAGTGGAAGTATCTGCCATAGCCCCTCCACAAACGTGGAGCCAAATTCATATTTCTTTTGTTTCAGCAATGAGAACACTCTGTAACGCACACAGTGTACCTGAGTGGGGAGCATGGAAAGGTTCACATGAAGGCTGTAGTGTTGGATAAGGAGGAAAACTTCTTCTCAGTGACCAAGAGCCTGAGATCAACAATGCATAAATGTACAATGTGCAAGATTTATTTGGCTCAAGTGTTCAGAGGTTTCTGTCCATGGACACTTGGCCTGGTGACCTTTGGCCTGTGGTGAGTAATACATCACAGTGAAAGAAAGCTGACCACTTCATGGCAGCCAGAAGCAAAGAGAGAGTAAAAGACCCAAGTGTCAGTCGTACCCTTCAAGGGCACATTCCCAGCTACAAACTTTTCCAAAAAGATCTACCCCTTAAAGTGTGAGTCCACCACTGATGAAGAAGTCATTTCCCAAACACCCGCCACTTAGCACTGCCACACTGGAGATAAAGTCTTCGAGATCTGAGAAGGGAGCAAGTTTTAGATTCAAACCGGCTCCTGTTTGAACTGCAGTTGATTGTAAATACTTGGAGAACTCAGGGCATCCTCTGTCTTCCCACAGACTTGGATGCTAAAACCTTGGAGAAGCTAAGGTCAACCCTGAAAGAACTGGCCATAGATACATACACCAAGTTTTCTGTGATATGTTTCTGCCAAAGCAAAAGACCAGATCAGACCAGATTAAAAACAGTTAAGTGCAGGTTTATTGGCCATAGCTCCTGGGTGGGTTCACTGGTCCTAAAGAACTTGGCTAGAGAAGTTGAGTATCCAGGCTAAGGCAGGGAAGTTTTATAGATCTTACCTGAGGGGTGATGATGTGCCAGCCAGGAGCTGGGACTGTGCCCAAGTATGTTCAAATGCTAGATCCCTGGGCAGGCACTTGGGTGCCATCTCTTTGTTAAGAGTTTTTTTAGTGTGGGCAGTTGGGGGAAGTGGATAGATGGGGGTTTCCAGCTTGTGCAAGGGGCAATCAGTCAGTGTTCCAACCGAATACACAGCACAAGGTAGATTTATTCGCCCCAGAGGGATAAAGGGTAGGGAATAAGAGACAAAGACAGGAGATAAGGTCAAGGGAGAAGAGGAAGGGAACAAGGGAAAGGAGGAAGGCATATTTGTCTCCGAGGGACCAAGGACTGCCTCTGAATAGAGAGGAAAGAGATAGGCATGGCCTATAAGCAAATGGCCGTTTATAAAAGGGAAGGGAGAAACCCGTATTAAAAGGAGTTGTTTAATTTTGATTGGGCACGCTAATTAGTGCAGCCAAAGGGGGCTTCTGATTGCTGGACCTTAATACTTTGATAGCTGGACCTTGGTAGTCAGCCTCAGGAGGAGGAGGAAGTGGCCAAATCAGGGAATAGACCCTGGTGGCTAGCTTTGGGAGTACAAACTAACGGTTTAGCATTAGGAAGAGAGCCGCGCTTGCCCTGTTCAGGTTGGCTAGAGACCTCCAAATCCCTTTGTCCCTACCTCACATTCTACGAGTGTTGTACACACTCCAACTGTATTCTGCTTCTAAACGGGTAGTCTCTATTCTTGCCCCATGTGTTACATCATGGTTCCCAGGGAGTAACATTGTTTGTTAGAGAGTCCTTGGAGGAAACAATGTTTCATTTGGTTTGGGTTTGGATTTTTGAGACATAGTCTCAGTATGTAGCCTTGGTTGGCTTGGAACTTGCTATATACACCAGGCTGACCTTGAACTCATAGAGATTTCACCTGTCACTGTCTACTGAGTGCTGGGATTAAAACCGTGAAGAGTTTTGTTTTTGAGGATGGGTCTGGTTACACGGCTCCTGCTGGCCTCAAATTTGTAACCCTCTGTCTCCCTAGTGCTGGGGTTCCAGGTATGGGTCAGGCCAGGGTGAAACGCTAGCTTTAATTACAAGCAGGGTTATTTTAAGTCAAAGGTGTTCTGGTTTTGTTTGAAGCCCTCCAGATCTCCCCCAAAGGGCCTTGCTAAGAACAGCAGTGCCATGGATTTGTCTAGTTTTTCTTTTCATCCTTAAAACTTGAGAGGAAGAAGTGTGGAACAAAGTTGCCATATGCCCGTGATTCATCAAGATAGAACAGATACAGACTGGGAGTTATTTTTAATGTAAGCTGAAAACAAACTCATCAGTGAATTAAATTCAGAATATTTGTATACTTTGGCAAAAGTACTCTAAGCTCCTAAATCTGTGTTGGGTTGAAATTCTTAAAACTGTTCTATATAGATTGCTTTGTATACATATGCTCATTTCCTGATAAATCATTATCTTTATATTAATTTTATGTTAGAAATAGCAGTGGACTAATTTAAATTTGTTCTGTTTAAATGGAAAGGTATGAGTTATTGAAATTATTTTTTGTTTTGTTTTGTTTTCAAGACAGGGTTTCTCTGAGTAACCTTGGCTATCCTGGAACTCACTCTGTAGACCAGGCTGGCCTTGAACTCACAGAGATCTACCTGCCTCTGCCTCCTGAGTGCTGAGTGCTGCACCACCACCACCTGCTTAAATTTCATATTTGATTTAGTTGAAACTTAACTTTGTTGCACGTGTGTGTATGTATGAAGTAATTTCTTTAGAAATATACTTTATCTTTCATTAATGATAATGTTGGAGTCTCCCCCACCCCACCTCTCTCTCTCCCCTCTGCCTCCAGGCCACTGTAATGTCCTCCACATCCTCCCAGCCATGGACTGCCACCTCTGAAGCCGGGATCCAGCATACATCTTTCCTCCTTTGAGTCATCTCTCTGTCACAGTGGGAGAAAGGACATTTGTCCCAGAGAAGTACTGCCATTGTGTGACTAAATCTGACTATGGTTTGGAAGCCCTTGGAACTGATTTGTGAAAAGATTTTGGTAAAGTCCAGAGAAGCAGGCTAGAGAAGCTACAGAGAATGCTGTACATGTGTTATGGCAGGAATTCAGAAGACCAGAATGTGGACAACGATGTCTATGCTCGTGAGGTTTCAGATAGAAATAGAGTCAATTAGGAATTGGATTTAGAAGCCAGTAGTGTTATATTCTGGAAAAGAATTTGTCTACATTTTGTCCGTGCATGAGATGGTTGGAGTCTCTGAGTTTAAAGGTGGTAGCCAAGAAGCATTTAAGGTGGCCTGAAGTTTAAGGTGGCCTGGTGCTCAGGCTGTGTATAGATTTTGCTGATTGCTTTTAGACAAGTTGACAGAATAGTCAGCAAAATGAAAGGTGTGAAAAAACTTAGAGTTTTCCAAGAAAGTTGGGGCCAAGGGAAGTGTGGCTGCTGAAGAATCAAGTAATTAAACCAAGGCAGGATAGTAGGAAAGAGGCCTTGAAGTTAGCCGTGTCCCACACATCACAGGCTCAAGGTGTAAAAGCTGTCTATTATTGTTGGGCTTGCTTTATTTTGTCTCTGTGGAGAGGATGGAGACAAGGTTTCACTATTGTAGTTCAGGCTGGCCCAGACTCACTATATAGGCTGGCCTCAAATTCATGGCAATTCTCCTGCATCAGCATACCATTGAGTGATGAAATTGGAAGTGTGTGTCAACATGCCTGGCTCAAGGGTATAAACATTTTGACCCCTTTGGAGACTATACTTAGGAAAGAGCTATGGGGAGCCCTGGTTGCACTTGAACCTCTTATGGAAGTTACCCACCCTTATCCCTGCTCAGCCATCCAGGCAGAGACAACCCCTACATCCCTCCAGCCCCCTCCCATCAGACACTGTCCAAAGGGGCTCAACTACTGCTCATGCTGTTGACAGAACTTGCCATGCAAGTGCTGCTAGTTTTATAGTCATGGAGGCCTCTATCAGATTCAAAAGGAAGTCCTTGGAGCCGATACATGGCCGGGTCAGGAGCCCTTGGGACAGGACAGATGAAGGGAGAAAATGCAATGTTAGCCTTAGAGACCTTGATAGTGAAATATCTGCCCTGCAAGGACCAATGTGAGGCTAGCTGGGGGACTGCCCACATCACCCCTTTGGACTCACATCATGCCACTGTGCCCAGACAAGGATTTAACACCTGCCCCACCCAGTTCCAATCTTGCTTTGGTCCCATCTCACCTTTCTATGCATACTTCTCTGTTTTAGAATGGGGATGCGTACTTTATGCCACAGTAGAGTAGAAGGATGGAACTTCCTTTTTTTAATTCCACAGGTGTCAAGGCTTGCCTTGAGTCTCAGAGGACACTTTGAACTTGGGCTTTTGAACAATGTTGAAACTGTTAAGGTTATGGAGACTCTTAGAGTCAGACAAAATGTATTTTATATTACAAGATGGACAATGAATCTTTGAGGAGCCAGGGCATAATGTTATGGTTTAAAAAGACAGTTTGTGCATCAGGTTGACGAAGGGTAGATAAGATGATTAACCTTGATAGTCAGCTTGATTAGACTGACAAGGGCCTGGGAGGTCAGAAAAGCACAACTTTGGGTGCTTCTGTGAGTTTCAAGAGAGAATAAATTTATGTGACAGATTCACCCTAAATGTGAGCAAAACCATTTCCTAGGCAAAACCCCAAGTACAGTAAGAAGGAGAAAACCTGCCGGATAGGTGTATGTCTGCTTCCTGTCCGGTGTGATGTGGGACATTTGGCTCTGCCATACCTTTCCCAACTGGATAGACTGAGAACTCTGAAGCCACAAACTTAGCGTTTCTCCAGGAAGTTGTTTTTTATCAGATATTTTGTTCCAACAAGTTTACATAGTGGCCAAGACCATTCTTAGAAGTAGCAGAGAGTTGGACCAATGACAGGTGTAATTTTCTTTCTTGCTAATTTTTAGGCAGGCCTAGGCTTTGTTAACATTTAGTTCTGTTTCAGGTAATGTAAATGCTATCCTCTCCCAAAATATTTCCAGATAGATAAGCAAAAGTTACAGAGCACACAGTCCTGAAGATTTGGGTGGTCCTCCAGATTCCACACTGGAGTCCCGGCCACTCTGAGCTACAGCCTTCCAGCTTATGGATCTGTGTGATTCTTATACCCTACATGGCTTTCAGCCTTTCCTATTTCTTTTTCCTTTTATAAACTATATTTTGCTCCCTGGAGAGAAACAAACCACCTTGAGGTTTTACAAGCATTGTTTTCAGACAGAAACATCTCACTTGAGTTGTTGAAAAGCACTCATGCTTGCCTGGCTATTTGTCATAATGGTTTCCCCTCAAGAGCTCTCACAGACCATGCTGTTTTTCTAGCCCATACCGTGCAAAACCCGGCAGAGGTCACAGATAGCACTAAACACCAGCAAGGTGAGGAAGCCGTTTTTTTTTTTTTATTACCGTTTCTTTCTGCTCTGCATAGAGACCGAGCTAGATGAGCCCTGAGGTTTATATTAATGCAAAATGAAAAGATTCCAAGTTCTTCAAATTTGGCATTCCCAGAGCTGTCATCGAGCCTCTCTATATTTTAGAAACAGACTTCTGGACGCTATGATCATATTTAAATCGGCTTTGCAAATTCCAGCAGGAGACTGTGTCCGAATCGATGCTGGTTCGACTCTGCCGACTTTCCTTGTTTCCTCCTAGCCAAAAGATAAGCCATTTTTTATTGTCAACACTTTACCTTTAAAGCTGTGTAAGCATTCAACATACAGCTAAGTAGGTCCCTTTGGGAATCATGATACAGAAGGGAGAAAGACAGAAAAGCACACTGCCAAGCAGACTTAAAAGTGGGACTCAGAGACTCTAAAGCGGTGGAGCCAATCACGCTTTACTGGGAACGGGGCTGCAATGCCGGCTACTCTAGAGACTACTCTCAGCTAACCTTGGGCTCATTTGTTCAAAAGGCCCATCACAGGGCTACTGAAGTCAGCAGGGTGCATCTGGTTGGCATCGGGCAGCGAGGGCCGAGCCACAGAGCTGTTTAGCAGATACAAAGGCCAGAGAGAGAAGTGGACTTTGAATCCGGTTTCCTTCCAGCCCCCACCTTGTCCAGGTGTCTGTACCTTAGAGTTATCTTTTATACAAGGTCTGTGGTTATTGCGCAAAACAACAGGAAGCAAACTGGGGGCCGGAGAGGGTAAGAAGAAGAGAGGAAGGGAGAAGGTGTCTACTGGGCATCTCCTGACACAGGAAAGAGCCTTATCCTTTTCTTATCTGCCTGTTTTTTTCTTTTTTCTTTTGCCAAAGGGGAGTCTTCTTTAACAGGTTGGCAGTTCTGAGGACAAATCTCCTCCTTGTTAGCTCTGAACTCTGGGCAAATGTCTCACTTCCTTAAATATCCAATGAATGCTGACCAAGCTTGTGTTTGCCAAGCAGTTTGTTAAAGGATGAGGACCTAGACACTTTATGTGCTGGATTCTAGGCTGGGAGAAACAAAACTAGAATTCTCGTCAGAGAGAAAGAAGACAGTGTGATAAAAAGGCCTCTATTGCAGAGGGCGGAACCAAGTGTTGTAGAACAGGATGCAGGGCCCAGGGAAGAGAATAAGGGGAAGGAGAGGAGATTTAGTCAGACATTAAATGAAGAAAAGAGCTGTGTCTGAGGGAGCAGCAGCAACTGGAATGAGAGCAAGCTTTGCTTGTCCCATGAAGACAAGAGATAGTATGGTTGGTGTGGAGGCAAAGTGTAAGGAAAGCCAGATACGTCTACAGGGTCATGTCCTATTGGGCCATATGGGTCTTCAATGGAAGAGTTTTAAATTTACTTATTTATTTATATTTTGTGTGTGTGTGTGTGTATGTGTGTGTGTGTGTGTGTGTGTCCTATATGCAGAAGGTGTGGGATCCTTTGGAGCTGAAGTGTTAGGTGGTTGTGAACCACTCAGCATGGGTGCTAGGAAATTAACTCAGCACTTCTGAAGATAACAAGTACTAGTAAACGCTGTGCCATCTGTCTCTCCAGGACAGACAATGGGAGAGAATTTTAGCAGAGGAATTGCATGGTGCCTTTGTGACACTGGGTACAATAACAGACCTGGCTTACTCAGTCTAGCAAGGACCCTGGGAGCATTTTCACCCTCCTGGTAGTTATTTTGAGGTGATTCTTCTGCCCTGGTGTATGTAGATTGCTCCCCTTCTTGGCCATTGCCATTGCCCAAGGTGACACAGCCAAAGTAAAAGCTCACTAAGAAAAAACTGGTCAAGATGATGAAATCTCTGACCTGGGTGGAAACCTAAGTAAACATAATAAATCCAACTGGGTGGGTCAGTCACCTGGCCAAGGGTCTGCTCATCAGGAAGGCAGCCTCACCTTAAGCCTCAGTAAAGAGACGGTTGGGATCTTTATCCCTTTGATGAGATACCATACTCTTCCTTCCCAGAATTCCCATCCCCAAGTGATGGAAGACAAGCTACCATGAGGTTCTGTTGGCTCTGCCCACCTTTCTGAGTCTTGGCTCAGAAAGACATAACTTTTTCTTTCATCTTTCTAATGATGGCCAGAAGCTAAGTTTGCCTTTCCTGGTACTTTTTCTAAAGGCCTGTTCTACTCTGTATGGGTGCTGGTCTGCTGTGTGGCTGATCTCCATGCCAGCATATCTCAAAAACATGTTGGTTTGTTTGTTGATTGGTTTTGGTTTTGGTTTTGGTTGTCCCACCCTGCCATCCCGGCTTGACTTGGTGCTGGCTGGGATTGATAGTTTGGCTTGCCTGGAGATTTTCTTTTAAACTTTAATATAAAATTGTCACCTTTGAGTAAACTTTGGCTTGGCTTGACTTTCAAGCTTTTCAAGTAGAGAAAAGGAACCTGTTCCTGCACTCCACACTGTGTCAAAAGGATTCCAAATGTTCCCCACTCACCTCCAAACATTTGAAGGGCCCAAGAGCATCCTTACACAGAGAAGGTTGCTTGTTCAGGAATACAGACAATGCTCTGAGCAACTGAGCAGGGTGATGCACAGCTTGGGAGACCCTGACAGAGGATTGCAAGTTGGAAGCCTTCTTAGGCTATGCCAGTCAATTCCAGGCCAGCCAGGAATGACAAAGGAAAACCTCATCTCAAACAATCAAAACACAAAGCAGGAAAATGTCCCAAGTGTGTTGTGAAGACTGTTATCCTGTAGCTATACATCCTGCCATTGATGACACAGTCCAGCATGGCAGAACTGATTCAAAATAAAAGGGGATATGGGGAACACAGGGCAGGATGAGGGCTGTGCTGGGTCTTAGTGGTTGAGATCTGGGGGTGCCAAGTGAGGTAGTCCTGAAGGCATGGAGAGAGAGAGAGAGAGAGAGAGTGTTTATAGCCCTAGATAGCAGAGTTCTAAGGAGAAATGAGTAGCTGAGGGGAGGGGGAAAGGAAGGAAAGCCCAGAGCTGGAGGAGTTTAGGGGATGAGGGGGTCAGGATGTGCTTTGAAAAGTAACAGATACTTGTGATACTAAGGAAGCGCTTGGTATGTTAATAGGTACCACGGGTAGCCTTTACTCTCTTCTGCCAGTAGTAAAAAGAAATGGCTCCTTTAGTAAGAGGGGGAACCCGTTTCACAAATTCCTGAGGAATGTTGACTTTTGTCTAATTGCTGGGATTTGGGGAAACGGAGTTTCCTTTGGACCTGACATCCTTCTGGAAGATACACAGGTGGCAGGAAGTCCTTCATATAGTTAAGCCTGGGCCCCAGAGGAAATAGCATTCAGTCCCAGACTCAACCCGAAGAGTAAAAAAGCTGGGGACCTGAGATATTTCACTGAGCTGCTATTTTTGTCTTAGCTTCTTTACCCCCCAAATAGGAAAGTCTCTCATCAGCTTCTTGGAAGGCTATGGGAACTCATTAAGATGTGTATGGTGCATGCTTTTATTACATTGTAAATCATAAGGCTAAACAGCCTACCCTTCTGCACACACAAGCTGTTAACAAGATAAAAAATGCAGTCTATGCCCCCAGAGAACTTATAATTCAATCAGCAGAATTAAAAAGCTACAAGCCTTTATTAGACGACAAAGTAGGAAATATGCTTTAAATCATAGGGCTCTTTCCACAGTCCAAACATCTTATATTTAATTTAATTTGCTAATGCCATTTTTTTTATTAAAGGCAAAGGATATTTTCCAAAGCATATCCCTTCCACACTAAAATGTATTAACTCAAAGATATCTAAAATACTACTAGATTTTTAGGTACCATTGTTTATGTGATCTACTTCCCTCTACTGCTTTGCTTTTGTTGAGAATACTACCATTTCTCATAAAGCAAATTAGCTTCACAGAGAAAAATTCTAATCTGCTCAAATAAAACTGAACTACTTCCTAACAAAATATCACAAATTTTTTTTAGGTTTATTTATTTTATGTTATGGATATGACTGTTTTGCCAGCATGCATGTATATGCACCATGAGCATTCCTGATGCCTGAGGGGGGTCAGGGAGGTGCTACAGCTTCTGGAACTGGAGTTATAGGTGGTTGTGGGCTTTCATGGGGTGCCAGAAACCAAACCTAGGCACTCTGTAAGCCTAGAACAGCAAGTGCTCTAACTCCCAAAATTCCATTTTGTTCACAGAAAATAATGGTGTCTGGGTCAATGTCTTGGGCAGTAAATACTTGCTATGTAAGTGTGAGGACCTGTGCAAGGTGGACATGGTCCCACATGTCAGTAACCCCAGTACTGGGAGACGAAGGCAGGGAGATCCCCAGGCTTGCTGGATAGCCAGTCTAGTTGAAAAGATGAGCTATGGGGGCTGGAGAGATGGCTCAGTGATTAAGAACACTGACTGTTCTTCCGGAGGACCTGAGTTCAATTCCCAGCATCCACATGGCAGCTCACAACTGTCTGTAATTCCAAGATCTGACACCCTTACACAGTTATATATGCAGGCAAAACACCAGTTCACATAAAATAAAAATAAATTTAAAAAAAAGAAAAGATGAGCTATGGGTCCAGTAAGAAACCTTGTCTCCACTTCTGGTGTGGGTGTGGCTGGGGAAGGACTCAGTTTTCTTTAAGGGGCTGGCCAGGGGGAGGGGGGGCAGGGGGG